>PVKA01003187.1:0-113379 GCA_004027165.1 Ctenomys sociabilis
GCAGCTAAAGGGGTGTATATCGTGTCACTCAGCTTTGCATCCGCCATCCCTATAGCAACAGCTGAGCTCAGCAGTGGCTCTTGTCTCATAAAGCTGTCGTGAGGATTAATTTGATAAACTCAAACTACACTACTCACCCTTGCAAGGATTCACTGTACACAAAACCTTTGGCTCTTTCATTTTACCTCGTGAGTCTCATGTAATAGATTCACGAGGATGTACATGATGTTTATTCAGTGGGTTGAACTGTGCAGCCCACCGTGGCTGTCTACCTGGAACTGTTTGATCCTGCTTGAGGAAAGAGGTGACATCACCTTGCATTTAGAGTGGGGTCTAAGCCAGGCACAGGCTTTCCTACAAAACTTGGGGACGATGGAAAGCCACAAGCCAAGGAAATCCAAAGATTGCCAGAGCTACTAGAACACAGAAGGAACAAATGATTTGTGCAGAGGCTTTGGAGAGAGTAAGGCTCTACGAATACTCAGAGAATATACACCTGTTGCATTTCATTTTGGTTTGTTTTTCTGAAGTAAGGGCTTGGTCCACAGTTCAGACTGGCCTTGAAGTTGTGATCCTCTTGCCTCAGCCTCCTAGGTGCCGAACAGCCTGCTGTCCTAGGCCACCAAACTAGCAGCAGTTTGCAGTGTCAGCCCCCGCAGACTCACACTCTATGGTCGTATTTGAGCAGCGGTGTTTAGAAAACAATGGGCACTGCCAGGCCGATGAAGCAGACAGAACTGAGGTCTTTACCTATGTCAGGGGCCTCAGAGGACAGCGAGAGCAGGACATTGGGTTCTGGCCCCTTGAGACGGCCTCACACTTCTCCCCCTGCGGCCGCTTCTGTCCTCCAGCCTATGATCCTTTCTGGGCATGGTCTCCACCTCCCTTTCCCGGCCTCACATTCTAGGCAGAGTCCATCAAAAGCAGGTAACAGAGAAGGAGTCAAGGCTACAACTCTGGTCCTCTTTGTTTCCCAGAGCAGGTGGAGTTTTAAATGGCCAAGGGCACCCAGGACAGGTTTCAGCTTTGAGGAGAAACCTTATTGCATCTTATTTCATCCCATAGAAAAAAAAATGTCAGAATTACATTTTTTTTTTTGGTACCAGGACTCAAACTCAGGACCTTGCGTCTGCCTCGCAGGTGCCCACACTACTGAGCGATCTATCTCCCTGGTCTGCTCTTGAGGATTCTGAGTGTAAGTTACCTCAGACTCCTTGAGCAATGTTGTATACTTGTTCAGTTTGCTGTTTTTCCAAGGTCTTTCCTGATTTTTTTTGTGCAGGGTCTTACTACACAGCCCAGACTCATAGTGATCCTCCTGATTGCTGCCTCCCTCATGCTGGGATTACAGGCTTGTGCCACCATGCCTGGAGTCCACCCCCAGCTCAGTGTGTACAAGGGCGGGGCTGGCGTGGCATGCGGATCCAGGGATCAAACCCTGCTCCTGTGCTTACCTAAGCAAGCACTTAATCCGCTGAGCTATACCACTGGCCGTCTTTCTCAATTTTGGACAGATAAATATAAAAGTCACTATATCATTATATAAGGCATAATAGATTCTTGTTAGAGTCACAGTACAGCCTAAGCAGCTTGAGACAGGCATCCACATGCTTCACTTTTTTTTTTTTTTTTTTTTTTTCTTTGGTGGAACAGGGGATTGAACTCAGGACCCTGCATTTGCCAGGCAAGTCTTATTCTACTGAGCTATCTCCCTGGCCCTTCACATTGTATTTAATTCAACTATACCAATGAGTAAGAACTAATGTTTTCTGTTTGTATCTGTGAAGAAAAGTTGTTGCCCTTGCCTATAACAGTTGTATTATTTAATTAATTTTATTGAATAGTCATATTAATAAATGTTTCCCACATCACATCTTAGTATGATACAGGTGAATGAGACTCCTAAGCTGAAAGATTCCTGGGCTGAGTTCCTGTTCTCTAAAACTGAAGAATGAATTTTAGCAACAATAGAGGTTAAGAGCAGAATATATTTATTGGGGGAAAGAAAACTGTTCAAGAGAGGGAAAGAAAGGGGACCTGAGTTGGGTCATCCCCAGAATTACCTTAAGTGTCGATTAATAATAAAAGGAACTTGGGGAAGAGATCCAAAATTTTTTTGCCCAGGTTTATTATTTTTATTATGTTCTACAGGATGTTAAGTGGTCATAGACATCATAATTTTTAAGTGTGTGTGTTTGTGTGTGTGTGTGTGTGTGTGGTATGTTACTGGAGAAGCCAGGACATGCTGAGCTACATCCCTGGCCCTTTTTGTTTTGAGACAAAGTCTTGTTAAATTGCCCAGGATGACCTCGAACTTTCAATCCTCCTGCCTCAGCCTTGTGAGCAGCTGAGGTCACAGGTGTGTCTACCCAAGCCCAGCATAATTTTTACTCTTAAAGGCATATTGCAAAAACTTTGTGACTTTTTGTCCATCGCAAGGACCCCATGAGAAGCTTGGGTGGTTGAATGATGAAGCATTACTATCTAACTGGGGGTAATTTTCTTTAATTGAAGACAAAATACCTCCAAGGAATCAAAATGCCTTTGATTGCTACTTTGTGAACGCAGACCTTGAGAACGCCGTGAGAAGCATAGAAGGCATTTTCAATCTTATAAAAGGAATTAAGTGGAAAACAATAGGCTTCCCCCTAAACAAAATCTGTCAGGAGTTAGCGTTGGTAGAATATAGCTTTTCTACAAGGCAAAAGCTACCAATCACGATATCCCTATATTTGTAATGAAGCCAGGAAATTCCTACAGTGCGGGCCTTTATCAAGTTTATCATAGCTGCAGATTGTGCCGTTGGCCCTGATTATGAAGATGGCATTTGTTCTTGTTGACTTCATTTTATCCAATGAACTCTGTCATAGATCTCTGTCCCCAGGAAATTCACTCTGTGGTGTGCAGAGACCAAGGTACAGAAAAGCAAAGTGTAGAAAGCAGAAATGTAAAAGCAGAGACATCCCGAAGACTTCTTCCTCCTGCCACAGGGGCTGGCAAAGAGCAGCGACCTAGAAGCTGCTGGCGAGAACCTCCCAGGCCTTCTCTAACGGCCTGAAACCTTGTGCAGAACCACATCCAGGGCCCCGGATTTACCCGAACAAATAGACAGAGACTTCTCAAAGCTGCAGTCTAAATGCTGTTTACACTGTAAATAAGAAAGACACAAACAGCTCTCTGATGAGCTACTGTCACAGCTGGGCTGCCCCATGCGTGAGAACAGGGGCGGGGTAGGGAGCTGGGCTGCCCCAGTGCTGGGATCTACCCCCACCCCTAGAACCTGAGAGATGAACCGATAAGCCAGCTGGAAGTGCGGATTCTCTGCACTCGCTGAAAACAAGGCGGGCCTGGTGTCCTCACCTATTATTTCTCTAAAAGCCAGCTGTGTGGAACCGGAGGCAGAAGGCTTCCCCAGTAGCTGGTGTTGGTGCAGAAACCTCGGCCCTCTGGCTGAGCCTTCAGTGAGCATGGGCCCACGTAGGAGCGGTCTGTAAGGGCCACCTGTGGTCAGCAGCCGTGGAAAGGCCCCCCTGCACCACGCTCGGTGCTCCCTGACCTGGAAGGCACAGGACCCAAGGATGGTCCCTGCCCGCAGAACATAGGTCTAGTTGAGCTGATAGCTGGTAGCAGGGAGACTGAGCCAGGCCACGTAAGCGCTGATGGCTGAAACCCTCACTTGGGCCGAGTGCTGCAGCCCCCGGCCAGGGCTCACTCCCGTCGCGCCTTTTTGGATACGGGATACCACTTCCAGCCTGGCATGTTCCCTCCCGCCTCTGCACTGCCCAGCAGCAGGCCCAGCTCTGATTTCCCCCGCATGAAATGTGCGTGGCATCTTAGGAGTTTAGGTGTTTGCTCCTTCTTAGAACGTCACTGCATCTATCAAGTCCAGCTGACCCCCAGATGTATGCTTTTGTTTTATTTATTTATTTATTTTTCCCCAGATGTATGTTGAGGTGCTCAGGCCGTGTGTTGAGGTTCCAGAGCACTTCAGATTTTCTTACAAGACCTGTCAGCCAGCTCGTAGACTCCTGGCTCAAGAAAGTACACACCATTTCACTGTTTCAGCCTTAGAATATCTGTGTCCTCTTTCTTTCTCCTTCCTTCCTTCATTGCTTCCTTCCATCCATCCAAATTTTGCCTTTTGGTACATTTATTCCCCTGCATATCTAACACAGAACAACAAATCCACACACAGAGAAGCTGGTTAAGGCCCAGGTGGGTGTGGTGGCACATGCCTGTTATTCCCACCCTTGGAGGCTGAGGCAGGAGGATCACTGCAGGTTCAGGACCTGCCTGGGCCACAGAGTGAGTTCAAGGCCAGCCTGGACCTCATAGTTCAAGGCCAGCCTGGGCCTCATAGTTCAAGGCCAGCCTGGACCTCAGACTCTTTAAAAGCAAAACAAAACAAAACGCCTAGGCCATCATCTCCCAGGCTTGGCACTGAGCAGGACACGACTTCTGGCCTCCTCCCACTTGGAAATTTCTCAGGTGCCATGGTCCTACAGTGTTCTTTTTGTTGACTTTTGCTGTCCCCCCGCTTTTTTTTTTTTTTTGCAAATGTTGTGATTTTTAAAAAATACTAGTGAGTTCCATGTGAAAGTCTATGTGAAAAGGAGTGAGGGTGGCTCTGTCCAATCTGACGCCATGGTGTGAGGAGTTGCTCAGTGCCCAGAAATGATTCATTATAATTAATTACTAATGGAATACAAATATTTTCCTCTTAATCTTTTGTGTGTCAGTTTTTCAAATGGTTACCGAGTTTTAAAGCCATAACTGCTTATTAAGTCATTTGATCTAATTACATAATTAATAAATGAAAGTGTTGGTGCTTCTTTTGCCTACGGGCACCGTGGAAAAATGAGGGCGACGCTTGGGGCTCTGCGAACAGAGAAAGTTTGAGAATCTCTGCTCCACAGCCTTCATTTGACAGAGTAGGAGGGCACGGATTCCTGAGTCAGCTCCTCCTGTGTGTGCCACTGTGGCCATCCGGGTTCTTTTGCTTGTTTACCACATTTGCCCTTAGAAAAAACATAAGAGCAAATTTTCCACAGAAGACCCCGGGATCTGCAAAGGAAATACCGACCAGAGGTGGGTCGGAGAAGTAGATGAGCTTATGTAGGAAGTGAACCAAACCAAAGGGGAAGGCTGGGCGGGATCCATAAGTAAGAGCAGTTTAATTAGCGAAGATTTCGAGGAGGGAGTTCTTTTTACCGAAAGGTACGCGGCCGCTACTCCGCAAGCAAGCTTTGGAAGCCCAGCACGTGTGTTCCTCATTTCATAATGACAGGCCTATTTTAAGTAAACTTGTTTTATTACTATTAATAGATGTCTTAAAGTTAGTACTAATGAGGGAATGAAAAGTTATTTCCATGTTTGTTTGTTTGTTATGTTTTGTTTTGTTTCCAGGGCTTTATATCTAGAGTTTTCCGTGCCCCCAAAACCTCGCTGCGCTGTTCAAACAAAGCACCGCCTCATCGTGTTGACGGCTAGATGCGCAGGTGAACTCGCGCGGGTCTGCAGCCCCGGCCTCGCTGGTGGGCCAGGGCGGCGCTGCACCGGGCCGCTTGGCCTCCCTCCGGGCAGGGTGAGTGCTAACCGGCTGTCGGGCTTTGCTCGAACACAGAAACCTTTGGGAACTCTAATGATGGTTTAAAATTTAGATGATCTTACATCAACAGCTAGGACGTTTTAGCTAATTCATTGGTCCGAGTAGAGCCTTTTCGAAGTCAGATTTTTTTTTTTTTTTTTTTTTTTTTTACTGTGATGATGCAAGGTTTGAATGAAGTCGTAGGAGGGAAGGATGCACCACATAACACGCAGAAAGCGCCATCTGAAATTAACAGGGCGATGAAAGGCAGTGTCCTGGTCCCCTTTCTTTTCCTCTTTTCTTTTATTGAATAGCTGGCAGTTGACTGACCATGTAAGTTTGGAATATGCTTCCTGGGTTTGCCCTCCAGCACTGGATTCTTTTGATTTTTGTCAGCCTGCCCTCTGCTTGGCTTCTGCATTCTTCTCTCTCTCTCTCTCTCTCTCTCTCTCTCTCTCTCTCTCTCTCTCTCTCTGTGTGTATGGTACCTTGGGTCTAGGCTCCTCCCCAAGGCCTTCAGCCTACTCATGACCACAGATGATAGCCACCTAGGTGAGGGTATGATGGGGATGGAGAATAGTGCCGCTGTGAAGTTCAAACGAGGGACCGCCCTTACCCAGTGCATGGGTGGATTTTCTTCTCAGCTTAGAAATTTAGAATTGGGGGTTAGGAGATAGCTCAGTGACATGAGCGCCTGCCTGCCAAGGGTAAGATGTTGAGTTCAATCCCGGTACCAGAAAGAAAGAAAGAAAGAAAGAAAGAAAGAAAGAAAGAAAGAAAGAAAGAAGAAAGAAAAGCAGAAAAGAAAGAAAGAAAGGTAGAAAGAAAGAAAGAAAGAAAAAAAAGAAAGAAAGAGAAAGAAAGAAAGAAAGAAAGAAAGAAAGAAAGAAAGAAAGAAAGAAAGAAAGAAGGAGGAAGGAATTTAGCATCAAGTCCTGGCTGTACCACTGACTTGTCTTTCACCACCAATGGCTTCATGGTCTCAAGCAAGTTATTAAGTATCTGAGCTTCAGTTTTCCCAGCTATAAAAGTGGGAGTAAGAAAAGCACCTATGTGCAGAGTTGCTGTGCAGATTAAGTGATGCACGTACGCAGAAGGTGCCAGCATCTGGGCCCCCCAGGCCTAAGGGGCCCGGGCTTCAGCCCTTGACACCATATGTGGCCCTCATCAAGTCCCTGCACCCCTGCCAGCCCCATATTTCTCCTCTGCCAGGTGTGTGTGGTATTGCCCACTTGCTTTGCTGTGATCTGTGTCTGAGGTGTGAGGAGACTTTGTAAATCAGAGGTCTGCACGCATGAGCCTTCAGTTTCGTACTAGGGCCTCTTCCGTGAGGGCGTCTGGGAAAGGTGGCTGAGCACTCCCTGCATATGCTCAGGTCTGGCTGGGCCTTTGCAGCCCCTTCTGTGGGGTCTCCCAGAAGCCCCCTTCCCAGAGCATCAGGGAATCATATTCTTTGCATCCTCCTGGGCTCACAAACAAGTCCAGAGCCTGGTTTTTCATCTCTCTCTCCCCCAATTAGGGAAACAGTCAGACACTGTCAGTTGTTTTGCAGGTCCCAACAAGCCTGGACTGCCCTGAGGAAGGAGGAGGACAGCAGTGAGGAGATGGAAAGGCTCCCTGTAAAACTTGGCTTTGACTGAATAGCTTCCAGTTGCCTTGAAATCTAATCTTCTTTTGAACTCGAATTTGCCGCCAGTCACATTCTTGGAAGGCGCTGAGCTCCAGTCCCATCCTGACGATGGAGGTGATAAGGACTTCCAGGAGCCCCACTTTGGGCTGGTAGGAGGGGCCCGACCCCAGAGGCTTCCTCTCCACCTGTTGCGGCCACTGCTGGAGGGTCGGGGAACTTTGCCTAAGGAACCCCGTGGACATGGTATTACCTGAGTTTAAAGGAGACATTGGTCCATTTTGTCCCTTTCCACATTTACACCCTCCTTTCCCAAACCCTATTTCAATTCCCCAAAGCCTGGTTTCTCCATTACAACCAATGAAACTTAAGCGCATGCTAACAAATTATTTCAACTTCTGTGTATGAGGATGTATCATGGGCTGCAGGCACTGGAAGAAGTGGATGATGCAGGCACTGTTCTCCTTGAAGTACAGCCCTAGCATTGGCCAGCAGAAAGAGGACTGAAATCTGCCCGAGATAGGTCTGGATCTAGCATCAGGAAATTTCGGTTTGAGAACCAAAGAGTTCTGACTTATACAAGATGTTGAGTGAAGCACTTTGCGGCTGCAAACTCAAGTTTTCTCACCTGCAAAGCGGGCACAGTCTTAGTCAGCTGGGGTCGCCATAACAAATGACCATAGTTTTGGTGACTTAAATATTTATTTAAACTGGTGACTGGAAGTTTAGGATCGAGGTGCCAGTCTGGTCAGGTTCTGGTGAAGTCTCTGGGTTGCAGACAGCTGATTTCTAACAATATCTCACGTGGTGGAAAGGGTGACAGAGCTCTCTGGGGTCTGTTCTGCAAGGGCACTCACCCCATTCATGAGGCTCCGTCCCTATAGCCTGATCACTTCCCAAAGATCTTACCTTTTATTATCACAGTAGGCTTCGAACATAATGCATTTTATTTTTTATTGTTCTGGTCTTTTTGAGAGAGGGTCTTGCTGTACAGTTCAGGTTGGCCTTGAGCTCATTTTGTGGTCCAGGCTGATCTTCAACTTGCAGTGATCCTTCTGCATCAGCCTCCAAAATACTGGGCTCACAGGCATGCACCAATACACCCAGCCCTTGAACATATGAATTTTGGAAGGACACAAACAATTGGTCTGCAGCAGACATGGTATGACCTGCTCCTCTGCTATCATTGCAACAGAAAAATAAGGCGAAATAAATCTGCTGCAGTACTCCAGGCAGATTTGTCCAGTACAGATCAACTGTGCAACCTCCAGATTTCTTATTCAGTTACAAAGGAATATTTTTTGAATGTCTACAATGTACCATGCACTTGGAAACACACGTGGATAGGAGCTGCACCCCCCACTGTGGAGGAGATGCCAGAAGGAGTGTAAGCCTGTGCAGCGAAGGCAACAACAGAGCCACATACATGAGCCATGGGAGAATGGAGGAAGGTGAAAGGGGCGGTGAAGAAGGCATGGAAACCAGCAGCAACAGAGGCCCGTGGTTCTGAGGCATCTGGAATCACCAGGCAGTAGCTGGACCAGAGATGTCACACTGTTCACAGAGTGAGAGGGAGACCCGCAGGAGGGCCATAGAGGGAGGTCAGAACAATTTTGTGAACTATTAAGGGTGTTGGGTTGCAGGGCTGGGAGCTCAGTCAGTCAGTGAGTGGGATCGGGAGTGGCAGGGTTTCCAAGTCCTTACGCAGAGCCTGCAAAGGGGAATCAAAGGTGACGCCTCCAGGGAGAGATGGGTCATTTCCGGCTCTTCCTGGATTTCCGGGTGATGTTTAGCGGCCTTTTGAATCCACGTACCCTCCTATCAGTGGTGCCAATTCGTGTGACTTTTAGGTGCAGGTATTCACAAAGAGGCTGACTTTGAGTGACAAGAGCACGTGCACTGTGAATACTGACATCCAGCGTGCAAAACAATGTCCCTTAATCTTTAAGAGGCTTGAATCCTTTAGCTGCTAGCTTTGCCCAAACTTACAGCATAAATATGTGCGGACATCATGATCTGTGACTGCACTTAGCATGAAATCAAAAGCAGGCCAAGAGTGACACAAACCAGAAACCAAGGGTGCAGCCCCTAATCTCGCTGGTGCCTCTTTCTGGCCCCCTGCCCCCCTCCCCGCCCCTTTCACCTGTAAAGGCTTCCAGGAAGAAATGGACTTCAAGCTAAGACCTTACACGCTGTGCTAAACAACATTTACTACCTCCGATGGTAAAATTGAAAGCTACAGAGTCACCAGGCTGCCTCAGCAGAAATTCTCCTGTTGCTCTCGAACATAATGTGATGGCTTTCACACCAGACCTGGAAAGTACACCCAGCACCCCAGAGTCATGAAAGAAAGCAGAAATGACAAGACAAATATGGCCATTCCTCTTCTCGGCACCTCAGGATCTGGCTGGTGGCTCTGCCCAGGCTAAGGAAAGGACAGAGGAGAAAGAAAGAGAGGCTGGGATGAATGGAAGAAACAGACTTGGTCCAGGAGCCTCAGTTTCTTCACCTGAAAAATGGGGCTATGGAGCCTGTTTCTTGGCTTGTTGCAGACCCTGAAGGATATGAGACAAGTTTTTCAGCTATGGGAGACTGCTCAGTGTAGGCCCACAGCAAAAATAATGGAAAAAGAAGAAATAGCTGGACAGGGAGGTCATGGGGTCCCGGTTTTCCTAGCACAGAAAAATAATAGCAACAACTACACACCAGGCTCTGTGTTACTGTGATTAGCTTGTACTGAGCTGGGAGCAGGAGACTTGAGCTTTGTGGAAGTTTTCTCATTCAGCGCTCTAAGGATGAACATCTCAGCCATCCTCAGCAACTAGCACCTTGGCGGGGATGAGCGTGGCAGAATGCAGAGGACCCGGGGGCGTAGATTTGGAAGGGAAGAGGCTAGGGTTTGCGGCATCGGCTGCTCCTGGGAGGCCAAGTTTGGTTCCTATAGGGCTGGTGAGGCAGGAAGAAGGAGGCTTCGGAATTTACCGAGTCTGGGTCACAGCTCTGAGTCCTTGGGGACCCTCTGTGGCGCTGGGCAGCTCAGGCACCTGACCCCCAGACATCCGCTTTCTGGAACCCCGGGGTATTAATGGATCCACTGCTGTACGGCCTCAATTGAACGGTGCACATGCTGTGTTTGCTGTGGGCAGTGATGGGCCTCTCCTTTCAGCCCATGAGGCAGCTTCGTCAGGGAGCATACCCAAGGTTACCACTAGGGGGCTCCTGGTCAGCCCAAGTCCAGCCGCAGGGAGAGCTACCGGTGGGAGTCTTTCAGGCCTCTGCTGGAGATGTCAAATTCTGGGCTGGGAAGCACCAGAGCAAGCCCGGAGCTGATCAGACAGCTGTGGGCGTGGTCTAGAGTCCTGACTTTTTTTCTCTGTCCCTCCCTTCCTTTCTTTCTTCCTTTTCCCTTCCCTTCTGCTGTCCCTCTGTCTCCTTCTCCTTCCCTCTTGTCTTTCCTTCTTTTAAAAAAATATTGACTACCTACTATGAGCCAGAGATCTCTAGAGCTGGGTATAGCAGTGAATAAAACAATGTCCCTTAATCTTTAAGAGGCTTGAATCCTACCCTAAGGACCCCTGCATACCTGTTTATTGCAGCGTGGGTCACGATAGCCAAGATGGAAAACCAGCCTACATACCCGTCAACAGGTGAGCAGAGAGAGGACGTGTAGTGTCTGTAGGCAAGGGGGCGTTATTATCCAGCCAGGAGGAAAAATGAAACTCTGTCATTTGCAAGAAAATAGATGGATCTGGAGATCACCATGTTGAGCCAAATAAGCACTCACAGGTATCATGTTTCAGCTGGCGTGATGCACGCCTGTAAACCTAGCACATCGGAGGCTGAGGCAGGAGGGCTGTTGGGAGAGTTCAAGACCAGCCTGAGCCACAAAGTGAGCTCAAGGCCAGCCTGAGCTGCAGAGCGAGACCCTGTCTCCAAAAGATTAAAATGTATACATGTGTCACATTCACATATATATCACATTTTTCTTCACATGTGGAATCTAAAAGAGAATCAATAGAAAAGAGGAAGTGAGTGTGGGGGAGGGGACAGGGGCAGCTGATGGGGGGAAGGGGTGTAAGTGAATGCCTTTTACAGGCCAAGCCCTTCTCCCAGGGTGGAGTGAGGGAAGAGGGTGGGGCGAGGAGGAGGGAGGGTGTGGAAACGATCGAAGTCTGCTTTGTATGTGTAGGAATCTGCCAGAATGACACCCATTCATCTGACACCCAATAAAAAAAAAAAAAAAGTTTTTTATTTTTAAAAAAGGAAGGTTTAAGTTTTACCTTGAAGAAAAAGGAAAAAAACACAGTCCTGGGTAGGCAGCTGGGAGGGTATGTCCCAGCCTTGTGCTGTGTGGTGGCGTTGACAGCAGGAGGCGTGAGGTGGGTGTTGGCGGGGCGACCGACCCTTTCTCTTCTATGTAGCACAAGTGCACTCTACAGCAACAATAAAAACAGTGCAGTAAACACATAAACCAGGAACATCGCTGTTTACTGTTTACAAAGGCACGAGCGATGCCCAGCTGAAGATGCTCCCTTCAATTGCCCGCAGGGGCCCGCGGGTCTGTTTACACCAGCAGTGGCCCCTGAGTGAGCAGAGCATTGCCCCTCACCCTCACGAGGTGAGAGCCAAGTTTCAGCTTCATTATCAACCCAGGGCACCACCATGGTATTTGAGGGTCGTCCTTACCTGCACAGGTCCTTGTGTAGAGGTCAGTGGGCAAACAGGATGGGAAGATGGACGGGGACTGGAAGGTGGGGCAGGGTGACATCTTCGGAGCTTTGTTGGGGGGAGACTTGTTGGTAAGGTGACATTTCAGTTGCTGTGGGAAGGGTTTCATCAATACCAGCGTCAACCTGGCAGCGGCCCACACCTAAACTCATTCTCCTTAGTGCTGTGTGGGGCATACATACCCCTTCTGCATAAATGCCCCCAGCCTGGGGGTGCTCGGACAGGATGGGACCCTGGAATCCCGGTGTGAGTGCACCCTTGACTCGCTATCTGTCCACCAGTGGCTTGGAGGTACCACTCACCACAGCCACCATTGGCAGCTTGGTCGTTGGCCAGGCTTCCTCTCCTCACAGCAGACTGAGGAATGTGGGGTCCATTTCCTCTCTCCCCTTCCCAGGCTCACACAGGCCCTGGGCTGGTTTGGGCTGGGAGGCTCTGTCAGGCAAGGTAATTGGAAGGGAGAGAGGAGGAGGTCATCGAAGGAGTCATTTCTCCTGCCTTTCCCCATGCAATTCACCACCAGGGGGGTCTGTGGGCATCCTTCTTGACCTCATCCCATTGGGAGAGACCCTGTTCACATTCCCAAGTCCCCTCCCCAGCTCCTGGGAAAAAGAAGGAAGGGCGGAGGGAGGGAGATACCACAGAAGAAACAACACTTCTGGCTGCTCCTGCCTGCCCCGATGCCCTCAGAGCCCTGGGAGTCACTCAGGAACTGTCCTTTAAGGCCCCTGCCATCTGTTACGTGGTAACCAGGAGGACAGAAACCTGACAGCTGGCAGCAGGGGAGGAGGCCTGGAGCTGGTTGAGGGGTGAAAGACAAACAGAGATGGACAGGGGCTCCGGGGGAGGAGGGCTACAGTCTCTGCTAACACAGTCCCAAACCACCAGCTGCCCTGAGCCCAGCTCTGCTGGAAGCCACGGGGCTCTGCCCATGGCCATGTGGCCCCGGCAGTGCACAGTGGCGAGCTGGGCCGCAGGTCAGCGTAGAAGTCAAGGCAGGGCCCTGGCCTGCCCGCCTGAGCCAGTGGGAGCTGGGAGAGCCCTGTGCCCAGACAGCTTCCAGTACCCAGGGGCCGCTGCATCTCTCACGAGGAGTGGGAAGAACTGCCAAACTCATTTCTGTTCTGAAGTCAAAGAAAACCGAGTATAAACACAGTGGGCTCTTTGAATTATCCACATGAAATGCTTAACGTGTTTAGCCTGGAGCAGAGGAGGCTTAATAAGGGAACGTTCCCATGGTGGTTTTATTAGAAACTTTAATAATCGGCTACCACTTATCGAGTGCCTGTATCGGATCAGCCACTGGGCTCCAGGCAGCTTGCCACCAGGCTCCTTAGGGCCACCCTGGCACACGCACATGCTCGCCCCGTACCCTACCACCCACCCAGGTCAGGACCGGGAAACTTCTCCAAGGCTCAGCAACCTAAAGTACCTGACCCAAAGCCTGCAAGGAGTAGGTGTTAGAGTCAGAACCAGACCTAGGACCAGCCGACTCTGAGTCCTGGAGCCTCCAGACTGCACTGTCCGACTTTCACCTTAGCAATTTTCCAAGCCTGGTGTGGTGGTGCATGACGGTAGGCCTAGCGCTCCGGGAAGCTGAGTCAAGAGAGTCATGAGTTTGAGCTCAGCCTGGGCCACTTAGAGACTTGGTGAGCTAGAGATGTGGCTCAGTGTGGAGGCTCTGGGTTCAATTCCAGTACTACACACGAAAGAAAGAAAGTAAAGAAGGGGGAGGAGAGGGGGAGGGGAGGGGAAGGGAAAGAAAGGGAAGGGAGGGACAGACAGGGCAGAGGAGGGCAGGGGAGGGCAGGGGAGGGCAGGGAAGAGTTTTCCAGGCCCACAAATGCAATCCTTTCCTTATTGGTTTGTACAGTGTAAAGTAATATGATGCCTGGGTCCTCTCTGGTCCCATGGTTCTCCCTAAAATTGAAATAACTGTAAGATTTAGGAGTTCCTGGATATAAAACAGATACTTATAATCCCATTTATAGATAAGCACTCATCTTATATGAGAACTTTATCAAAGGTACCTTTATTTTATTTATTTATCCTTTGAAGTGTCTTATTTATTTATCTATTTATTTATTTTGTGGAACTGGAGATTGAACTCAGGCTCTTGTGCTTGCCAGGGAAGCACTTATTCTACTGAGCCATCTCCCCGGCCCCTTAAATATTTTTAAAGCTTTTAAAAGATTGTGTATGCTCTACTTTAAAACCCTACTTCACCACACGAACATGGCAAAACTGTCAAACCTTGATTTCACCTTTCACTGGCTCGCCCTCACATGTTGACCTGGAAACCCCGCGAAGCCATCTACAAATAAGACACAGTGCTTGAAAGCTTCAAACCAAACTCCTCAAAAGCAAAAGATCCATGTTTCTACCCAACTCATCATCTTTCAAGAAAGAAAAAAACTGAGCCATTGAGCGAGACCAAAAACATGTTCTCAGGCAGTTCCACACTCTTCCCCACGCGTCTGTCGTTGTGTCACCTCCCACCTCCCACGCCTTCGACGTTCACCAACCCTGGGTGAGCCACCAACTATCGCCGCTTCCCTGAGGTATCGAACCCACTTCCTCCCCTGTTCTGGGCATACATTGCTGACTGCTCCGATCTAGTCTCCAAATAGTGGTGAGAACAATCTTCTAGAACCACAGCTCTGATTCTCCTTAGAGGACCCACGTTTTTCCATGACATTTTTTGAGGCACTGGAGGTCACACTCAGGGCGCTTGCCTCCCCGAGTGTGGGGATTACAGGTGTATACCTCTACATACAGGCAGGAACCCTGGGAAGGACAGTAAGTGGGTAAAGGGCATTGCCTCAAATGGTAGTCTCCCTTTAGAAACAAAAGAAACATTCCTCAGAAACCTTCCAGCAAGCTTCTTACACTCATTGGCAAAACAGCATCATCTGGCCTTGTAGCTACAAAAGAGCACACGAAGGAAAGACCTGGCAAAGGCAGACGGATTACCATGACTGACTGACCCAATCATGATTCATTTCCGGGCAGAGGGGCTGGCCTAGCCTCTCTGTCCTCTGCCCCAACAGAAGAAGGATGTTCTGGTGGCAGGAAGCGAGGGTGAGGTGGGCGAATCTAGAGTGAGAGACAGCAGCACAACGTGGCCAAAAGCCGTGGGAACTGGCCATGGAGTGCCCAAGTGGTTTCATGGCCAGAGTCCCTACCACCTACTGCACTGATCCACAATGGGCCATTAGGACCGAAGGGAAACTGGGGAGAATTCTGGAAAGTTCTTCCTTAGGCTTTCCAGGACGGCATTTATAAGCGGTCTTGTTCTCTTCTCCAGCAGTGTGCATAAACCTGCAATCTTACAGCCACTATGTCTGCAGCCTGCTACATAGGGATGCGTGGAGAAGGAGCAGAGCCGGAAGAGATCAGGGGGGCGTGGATGGGGCCGGGAGACAGGCAGCCTCTGAGGTGCTGGGCTTCCTGCCTTTGCTTAACCTAGTCTTTTGGATGTGGGCGGGGCTCACAGCAAGCAATAGAGCAGAAGTGGTGGTTAGGTTAGGTTGTTTTGCTAGGTTAGGTTGTTAAAAGAGTGCTCGTTTGCACTGAAGGAAGGGAACATCCATGTTGTGTCAACGAGAGATTCACAAGGTGGGACCCTTGGAAACTGAAGCCAGCCCAAGCAACTACATGCTGAGCTCGGACTCAGACCCTTCAGCTCCAGTGTTTTGGGGCGATCATACCCTGGTCTGTGGCTGGGAAGAACCAGAAGATAGGGCCTGAGGCAGAAGCACCTGGCCAAGCCATTCCTTCTTTTCTTTTTGGCTGAACTGGGGATTGAACTCAGGCCCTTGCGCTTGCCAGACAAGCGCTTATACCTGAGCCATCTCCCTGGTCCCCATTCTTCGATTCTTGACCCAGAGAATGTATGAGATAATAAACATTTTCTGTTTATAGCTATTAAATTTGGGGATAATTTGTTACACAGCGATAGCTAACAAACACAGTCATTAGATTATGTCCAGCCTCAAACCTTCTTTTCCCTAGAACTTCCAGTCATTGAAGACCATACATTTTCTGCATCTGTCTGATGTCACTGAGAAGAGAGCAAGGATCTGGTTTACATGCTGCCTAGGTCAGTGATGGAGTCCAAAGACAAAATTTCCAGGTGACGGAAATTTGCTTTTTGAGCAAGAAAATGTTAGAAAGAAATTGTTATTAAACCATGTAGACATACCCCTCACTCACTTGAAGGCATCCTCCCCTCTTTCCTCCCTGGAAGGTAAATGAGACTGGTAACAAAGCAGAGAGAGGCACCAGAAAGCAGGGAGAAGGGTCAGGGGTAAGGCTGGGAGTAAAAGTTACATGAAGCAGGGTCCACAGCATTTGCAGCAATGGGCCAGATAGCAAATGCTTCAGGCTTTGTGGACAGCAAACCCTGCCAGTATAGAATAAAGGCAGGCCTGCATGATAAGTAAGTGACTGTGGCCTCGTCCCAATAAAACTTTATTTGTAAAAGTTGAATGGCACAGTGGCACAAAATATATTCTTTTGACCTTTTCTAATATTAAACATACAAAATCCATTTTTATTTCATACTGTGTACAAAAACATGATTTGAGTACAGTCTGAAGTTTGCAGGCTTCTGATCTGAAGTAAAAAGATGAATTAAAGCGCCAAAGGCAGTCTCCACACTTCCCCCCTCCTCTCTCCCTCTCTCTCTCTCTCTCTCTCTCTCTCTCTGCCACCCCCTCACCCCAGGACAGTCACGCTTTAGCCTGTGATGCACCCCCTTCTCCTCTTAGCTCAGCGTTGCCAGCCTGCGAATGAATACTCGCATTGCTGGCATGCAAGCAATTGGTTCTTAGCATGTTCACATTTCTGTATGGGATTAAAGAAAAGCCAGAAATTTCTATAAAGCATGGTTCTTAAGAGGTAGGATATCTGGGAGAGGCAAACATGTGTAAGAGAGAAAATGAGCTTTAAATTTCTCTTGTACAGAGCATTTGTATATAATTTTTCCTTTTAAAATTGGGGAAAATGAGGCCTAGGAGATGGCTCAGTAGAATAAGAGCTTCCCTGGCAAGTCAAAGGGTTTGAGTTCAATCCCTGGTTCTGCCAAAAAATAAAAAAATAAAAATAAATAAATAAAATAAAATTGGGGAAATTAACTATAAAAAATAAGCCCACCCAATTTTTTTTTTTTTTTTGGTGGTGGTACCAGGGATCAAACTTGGGACCTTGAGCTTGCCAGGCAGGTGCTTATGCCGCTGACCTAGCTCCCCAGCCCTCCAAATATTCTTTCTATTCCTTATACTTTATTTTTATTACCTACTCAAGATATTAAATGGTTTTCTCTAAGGTCTTAAGGTTTTCAGTTGCCCCAATGGTAGGATGAAACAACCAGGTACAGTGATGTACAAAAAAGAACAGATTCACTGCACCTAGTTATTACGGGCCGAGGCCCTGGGCCTCATGTTAGTAGAAAGCTCATCCAGGGTGAGCAAAGGCAGTGGGTGTCCTGGGTCAGTGCAATGTTTGGAGTCAGACAGATCTGAGTCCACACCCAGCTCAGACACTTGTGGTAGACCTTAACCTCTTGGTTCCCTCCTCTTGAGATCGAAATGATAATGGTGAGTTGTTCAGATGGCTGAATTCAATAACAGATATGAGGTGACTAGTTAGTGTTCCTCCAACTTTCCTCTCTGCAGTATCTCCCATAGTCTTTTGGTCCATCAGAACTTATTTAGAAGCAAAGCACGGTAGCGCAGGCCTGTAATCTCAGCTACGTAGGAGGCTGAGGCAGGACGATTTCAAGTTCCAGGCCAGCCTGGGTCTCTTAACAAGATTCTGTCTCAAAAAACTTTAAAAGGGCCAAGGATGTAGCTCAGTACTGGAGGGCTTGCCCAGCATGTTTGAGACCCTGGTTTCAATCCTAATTACTATGGACAAACTAAAAATCTCACTTAGCGTACTACTGTTCTCATCACCAACAACTTCCCCGCAGGTTCTCTGACCGACAGAGTAAAATTTTAAGCCCAGGCAAATAATAAAAAAGCCTTCAAAGTCAAGCCTCCAGGAGTGGAGTTAATTTTTGCTTTTGTTGTTGTTTTTGTTTTAGCTGTCTTAGGATGTTCAACTTAGATCCAGCCCTTTGTGGCAATAATTACTAGCACACGAATAAATGAGGCTGGTTTTCTAGAGGTAATAAAGCTGGGGTAGAACATGAGCTCACGGCTGCTCTTGGCTCATAAGCTTCACTTAGGAGGGGTAGGGGGAGTCTGCCAAAGAATGCTGGGGGGGAAATTCTCTGGCGCGTGGGTTTGCCAAAGCAGAATTAGCCAAGCTCTAAGACTCTAAGGCTCTTGGGGGAGGTTGGAAGATTGGGAGAAGCTAGCAAGGGGCTGGGAGGCTGCTAGGGGTGGGGGCTCGGAGGACTGAAGCAAACACCAGCTATGCTCCTGGTATGATTGGGGGACACTGGGGCCAGGATCCTGCACTGGGTGACACGTGGGCTTTGCCACCAATCCCAGAGAGAGAACCTCTCAACATCGGTGGTCTCCTGCTACCTTCTCATTGTACCAGTGACAAATGGCTGCAGCTGTGCCCTGACCTGCCCAAGGTCAGGCCTGTGCTGTGAAAAGAACCTTGCTTTCCTGGCTGGTTTCCTAGGGGTCACCTCTGGAGAAGGGAACCTGCATTCTGGGTCTTATTAGGTCCAAGTAGAAATAGGTGTCCATGGAATACCGAGGTCATCTTGTGAGAGTCCCAGAGTCAGGCTAGCTGCTCCTCCGCCCCTGGGCTCCCCCGTATGTACATAATCTGCCTCTGCAGATTCTTGGGAACCTGGGGATGGTGAGAAATGAACTCAACAGCTATGGCAACAAATATTTACGATATTTATTACAATGTAATATTAACACTGATAGGAACCAGACATCAGTTTATGGAAATGATTCAGCTTCCTGGTTCACCGTCCTGACAAAGGGGTTTGTAATGAAATGCCTGGGACCAGCCAGGAGTGTCCTTGAAAACACACCTCCTGGTGGCCCCCTTGGCTGGTCTCCCAAGAGGGACTACCCACTCCCTGCTCACCTCTGGTTGGGAGACACTGCACACCCAGGGACAGTCACCAAGGTTGGTCCCCCCCAGCCAGAACTTGGTTCCTCCCAGCACAGAGCTTCCCCAGAAGCTGCCACCCCCACCACCCCAAGGAGAGCGCCCAGAACTGGGGAGACTGTGGTGGTCGTGGGTTTTGCTGGAAGAGAGGTGCCAATTACAGCCTTTATTAGGCTCACACCGCCGTCTGGCTGCCTTGCGACTCTGAAGACCACACACACACTCCGCTCTCCTGCATAGGGATGGGAGACCTGTGTGGTCCTGCCGACTCACTTATAATAAATCTGCAAGCTTAATAAAAGGCATCACTTCTATCTTTTGATCTCTCCCAAGTTACTCATTAGCTCTGGGTAGCTCACTTCTTGACTGACAGGCCCTTCCTAGGGAAAACCCAGATTTGGGGATTCTTCAACAAAAACTAGTGCAGAAAAGTAGAGTCTGCGTGTGTGTGTGTGTGTGTATGTGTGTGTGTGTGTGTGTGTGTATTGGGGGCATAGCATAACTTGTAAGAGAGGAAGGAGGGAGGGGGAGCTTGGGCATCTCAGGAGGGTGGGCAGATCGTGGGCATTGCCCATAGATGGAAACTGCCAGCGCCTTGGGATATTGGTCCGGACAGGCCGCCTCTGGCCAGGCTTCCCTCCATCCTCTCTTCAGTCCCTTTTGGAAGGCAGCTTCTCCACCAAGCCTCTGATTACTTGCTGCCAGCTCCAGCTCTTGCTAGTAGCCTAATTCTGCCTGCGCTTGCTTTAACCACTCTAAGGCCGTTTTCTTATGGGATCCCTTGCTCAGTTCCTGAGAGGGATGGATATTCCATTTTCTCTCCTACTTCCGGACACACACCACGTCAGCTGTCCAGCTACCCTGGCGGGCCTTCTGCATGGTCCTGTGTGTCTTCCCACCAGCTCTAGGGAGTAGGGACAGCTGGGGAGACTCGGGCTCAGGAAGCAGAGGCAACTTGCCCAGGGTCACACAGCTGTGCTTAGCCCGCCCTGGCACTCTCCGCCCCGCAGCTTCTCAGCATGCAAGGCAGGCCAGTCCCTGTTCTTTGCACTTTCTCTGGTGCCCAACCCTGCAGTCAAGGTCAAGTTCCCAGTGTTTCTGCCTCCCTGGGGCTCTCTGCATGCCCACTCCCTGCCAGTGATGTCACTCAGCCACAGGCTGCTCTGGGAAACACAGCTACTGGGGAGCTGAGGGAAGGACGCTAGACTCAATACCAACTCAGCATGTGTGTTGGCGTTCCAGCTGAGCAAACAGAAGTACAGGCCGCTGGGTTTGCCACTCCTCACCCCACAGTCCCAGGCCTCTTCACAGCCACACCTACCTGCGGCACAGGCAAAGGGACCCGGGGGCCACACTTGAGAGCAGGGCCTTGCTTGCCCCCAGCCAAGAAGTAGCCTCAAAGTCAGGCAAAGTGGGGGCTGCCTCCTGCTGAACACTTGGGCACTCAGCATCGCTGGTCAGCCCCCTCACCATGACAAGGAGCTAGTCGTCTACCTGTGCATTTGAAGTGGTATCTTCCATGCAATGGAGCCAGCTCTCAAGGAAGGTGTTTTGTTTTAAAGGTTAGGTATCGCTCACTCGTCATTGGTTGGACTGTGTCCCCCGAAAGACTTGCTGAAGTCCTAAGCGCCTGCACCTAGGAGTGTGACCCTCTCTGGAAATCAAGCTAAGACAAGGTCATTAAGGTCATCCTACCCCCAAGAGAAGGACCTCAGCAGAAGAAGGCACAGAAGTACACAGAGAGGGAGTGATGTTGGAGATACAGAGAAGAGCCGGCTCTGGAGACAGGCTAAAGCCCTGCTGCTCCAAGCCAAGAACTCTGGGGCTGCCGGAAATGGAAGAAGCAAGAAGAGTCCCCTTCCAGGGGTGTCAGGAAAAGTATGAGCCCCACCGGCACCACAATGTCAGACTTCTGGCCTCTAGGCCCACAAGACCATAAAGTTCTTCTGTTCTAGGACACTGGTGTTGTGGTACGCTGTCCTGGGTGCCCTTAGAAAGTAGTACGGTCACTGCTAACAGAGCCTCAGAACTCCATCCTGATTTGGAGTTTGTGTCTACCTAGTTGTGTGACCTCAGGCCAGTAGAAGAGGCACACACTATTACAACTGAAGACACCCTCATCCAGGTGAAGAAATCAGGGCCCGCAGAGGGGCGTGACTGCCACAGACACCCGTGGACCTCAGTTACCTCATCTGTAAACAAGAGATAATTACCCCTGCCCCACCCGCTTCAGCGCCCCACGCTGGAGGTGCCAGTGTAGACAGTCTGCCACTGCAGCGGCAACACACCCCGCTGCCTGCCTTCAGAGGGGTACCTGTCTGTTGCTTCCCCAGGGTTCTGGGTGATTCTGAAAGAGCCAGGCCAACGGTGAGCTTTTTGGAAACAGATGAAATAAAAAATGGGTCACTGATGGACCAAATACTCAGAATTGCCACCTCAAGGATAGTGGGACAGTGTAGATTGACATCCACAAATGAATGCTTGGTGTGGTAGGGAGGAAGCCGAGGAATCAGGGCACCTCTGCTCCCGCACCTGGCCCAACTTGTGGCACACTCTCACACAAGTCCCTCACCCTCCCTTCGCCTGTCGACAAAACAGGAGCAATGGGCCCACGCCCAGCTCAGTAGGCCCCAAGCGTCTCTGACCGTCATCTCCATCAGTCCCAGGGGCTACAGGGTACAAGCAGAGCGCAGATGTATGACGCTCAGTCAGCCAGAGGCCACCTGGTTCCATTCGCCGGATGGCAACTCTCATGCGTTTATGTGACCTCTGAATAGTCCTAGTGATGTTTTCCTTGATCCTCTTGAGGAGAACCGTTGTGCCGACATCAAAACAGCCTTCCTTCTATTGGGATGTGATGCATATAAGCATTAAAAATATATAAAGAAAGAAATGCCTCCTTTGGGGCTCTGCCTCCGTTTCTTGTCCCCCCCAATTCTGCCTTGCTTGGTCTTCTCTGGATACTTTGTGGAGCAATTGTAGGCAGGAAAGTGATGGGAGGTTCTAGAAGCTCTTGGAAGACCAGCCATGGGTAGTGCCCAAGAAATACAGCTTTGCCCTCTTTTCTGCAGAGCTGGAACAGGAGAGGCTCCTGTGTACCTCTGTCAGCCCTTAACATATATTATCTTTTATCATTATCCTCTCTCTCCATGGTCACCATCATTGCCCATTTGAATTAACACCAAAAATTGCTATGTAGCCTCGTAAGTGTACCAGCCGACTCTCTCAACAAGGCAATAAACCAGTACTATTTCAATTTTACAGATAACGAAGTTGAATCTCAGGAAGACTGAAGCAACTTTCTCAGGTTCATGCTGCTACTAGCACTAACGACAGGAGCCTAACCAAGGTCTCAGGATGCCAAATCTCTGGAATGTCTCCTTCAGGGCATTAGCTGGTTTGAGGGCTGGTTTTTCCCAGCCAGCTCAGTTTGGGTGGGAACCTCTGAGCGCTGTTCTTTAGTGAGGTGTGATGTTCTCCTTACATTCATGTGCAACTGAATTTTCAAACCTTAAGATTAAAAATTGTATATCAGAGAGAGAGAGAGAGAGAGAAAGAAAGAGAGAGAGAAGAATGGGAACTGGAGGCTCTCCTCCTCCCGCCAGGCAGACTTGGGATTCAGCCCATACCTGAGAGATTTGGATGTCTTTTGTCCCTGAGAGTCTCACTGTGGCTGGCTAATCCAGGAAGAGCTTCCTGCTGCCTCTGTACAGGACGCAGCTCAGACCAGAATATTAATGGAGATTACAGCAAGAAGAGTAGGTTGGGGGAGGGAGGGAGCTGCTTGGCGAGGGAGCGAGGCCCTTAAGTGGGGCCTTCCATGGAAGGCTTTGGGCCACTCATGCAGCAGGATGAAAAGCAGCGTGTCCTGCCCCTGGTGCTTGAAGCCAACCTATGTCCTGAGCTCTGTCCCTTGGCAGTCCTGACTGCATCTATGTTTTTTTCCTGTGTAGATTATATGTGTACATCTCTTTCCCTTCTGCATTACAAGTGGGGAACCCTCCAGCCCCGTTGACTGGGACACTCAGGCTTGGGTCTCTTGTGTCAATGCGCTCTCAGTTCAGCATTTGTCACAATCAAGTGTCCCGGTGGAGGCATTAGCTGTAGAATGTCTTCTACAGGTCCACAGGGCAAGCCTCCAAGCAGGCTGGTGATGAGGGCCATCAGAAGCGATCCTTGTCATGTAGCCCAGTGGAAAGAGCGCCAGGCTCGGAAGCAGAGGGCTCGAGACTCAGTCGGGCCACTTCCTGTCTAGGTAGAGCTTCGTTACTTCATTCATGAAATGGACACGGTTACGCCACCTCAGAGGTGTCCGGTGAGGGCGCTTCGGCAGCCTTGGTTCCCCACAGCCATCACCGATGATCTATTTTACTTTCCTTTTTCAGTTTCCACAGAACCAGTTTTTCATCAGGGCTGTTAAGCGTTTGATCCCCCAGGGCAGGACCTTGCCACCTGTGGGGTCTCTGATCCAGCCCACCTCCCAGGGCTGAGAGAGCTGGAAAAGCCACACTCCGGGAAGTGACTGCTAATTGGGCAGGCGGCTTTGGAAGATCTGGAAGATTAGAAAAAGCATTTACTTGTTGGAGGTTTGGGAAACTGCAGCCAAAAAGCAGCAAGCGGTGTCGGGAGTTGGATTATGTGCAACAAAAGGCCGAATGGGGCCCTGGAGTCAGCCCTTCAGTCCCCACCCCACTGGGGACTTGCCTGGACGCCGGGCACAGCTCTGTTTGCCACATCCTGTGTTGGTGAGCCCTGGGGACTTCCGGGGCCACTGCACTATGGCCAGCAAGGCGCCCACCGGCCACAGCCTGGCCCTGCTGATTGCGTGGGGCTCTTTCCAGCCATGGACCAAGTGCGCGGCTGGGGCCTCCCCTACCCTGAGCCACATGGCAGTCTGCCCAGCACCAGCCCCCACTCCAGCTGCACCCTGCCCTCCAGGACCCTGGTTCTCCTGCCACGGGAATGCAGCCACCTCTCAACAGGCCACGGAGAATCACTGACTTTTCAAATCTTTGCTCAGCTCCACCTATGCCAGGCACTAGAATTGCTCTCTCTCCACAGCTTGCCTCTTTACCAATAAATGTGGCTATGCTTCCCAACAGACAGGCTCTGCCTCCCTCCCTGCCTCCCACCGAGTGCTCTAAGAAGCCAGGCACTGTCCCCAGTTCATCTCTGCGCCACTCCCAACAATGACATCACTGACCTCACTGAGCCTCTAGCTGGACATGAGATGTTTTGATTTCGCTGTGTTGGATCCTGTTTAAAAATGATTGGGATGTGTTCCCAGTCATTCCATTTGTTCCTTCAAAGGACTGTAGTGTAGTTCAGAGGTAGACACCTAACAACTATAGTTTTTAGGCTCCTTTGTCAGCCAGCACATAATCAAGGCTCTTGGAAGCTCTGTCTGTCCATCCATCCATATCTCTCACTCTGTCTCTCTGTCTCTGTCTGTCTCTCTGTCTCTCTGTCTCTCTCCCTCTCCCTCTCTGTCTCTTTCTCTCTTTCCATCTCTCTCAGGACTGGGCCAAAAGCATCTGCAGAAGGGAGCTTTGCAGTGGTCAGCTAGCCTTCCTGTCCTCTGTCCAACTTGCAGGGCAGCCCGGCCAGGAGCCTTGTGGTGGCCCTGGGCTTTGCTCCTTTCACCTACATAGCTCACCTTGCAGTACACCCTGTTCTTGAAATACTGGGGAATTCCTTTTATGCACTGAATTCCAAATGATACATCATTGTATTGACAGAAAGGGTTTACATTCTGGGTTTATAAGTAGGAAGTTTTATGCATTAACTTGCACTGATTGTAATACATTTTTCACCAAGAGAAAAAGGTTGGAAGCAAATCTCATTAAGCCAATATAATTCCTAGATCAACCTTCCACACAACACAATTATACAGTTCCTCTGTCCTGCTTCCATTTCTATTTCATGGGAATTTTTTTCTTCCAGTGGGAACATGCTTTTATTTGACACTAATTCCATTTCAAATATTTTATGGAAAAAATGTAATCCAGATCATTTTTCCTTTTATGTTATAAAACTTAACAGTGAAAATTCACTTACAATCAGGACCTTACAAAGCAAAATCAGGACTTTATTTTTATCAAATTTAACAATTTTGATCATATTTTCTAGGACTGCTTTTACTGGTTCTTTCCCTAACATCATTATTTCTTTTGAGGATGCGCTTCTCCCAAGTCTATTTTTTTAGTGAGATTCTGTAATTTTCAAGTTTTCTATCACAATTGTTTTACATAGTCTAGTTTTGCTTGAATCAAATTTTTCTTGCATAGACTTTTTCCCAGATTTGATGCTGTTTGAAAGACGTGCCCTTTTGATTTTTCTCTCTGCCAGGTTTCACTGTACAGCTATTTCCTTGATGCTTTTCTCAGGTTTTATTTCTATAGGTCATTTCCACCAGCAATTACCACTATGAATTAATTGTTCAAAGACAGATTCTTTGCATTTGAGGGGGGCACGTGGCTGGGACTCCAACCACTACTCTACACCCCCAGTTCCTGCACCTTTCTTAAGTTGAAGCAAAGATTATCACAAGGACAAGAGCAGAGCATGCAGATGCACAATGAGCTTGGGCAATTCTTATTTTCAGTATAGTAAACATCCCTGCTTCTCTGTTTTCTTTCTTAATGATAAATTCCTTGTATTTTGAGGATTAAGTTACGACTGAGCACAATCTCTATTGCACAAACTCTATGACTGGTAATTATTGTATTATTCTGAAATTGATTATGATTGAACTTTGAAACTTGTGAAATGGGCGTTGTCCTCTATCCCCATGTTACGCTCAAACATGTAGAGTGGGTTGGTGACTAGACTCTGTTAGGTCAGGACACAGGCCATACCACTGTGACACTGGGTGCCAGATCATTTTTTTACCCTACGTAGCTATGAAAAGAAGAGAATAGGCCTGTCCCAGGAGGAGCTAGCCAGAGCTGGAACATTTCATACAGGTGTGATACACGCACCAGGTTATTATATGACTCTCACCAGAACACTTATGGTCTGGCCAGAGAGGCACTCACCCCCGGGGAGACAGAGAAATAGGGAATAAAATCCCAAGCCAATCCCAGAAAACTGGAGCAGTTGGTAGACCTCACTCACCATGGAAGGGCACCACGAACCGGAATGAGCACAGCAGAGACTCACAAGCCCAAGAACTTTTTTTTTTTTTTTTTTTTTTGGCCAGAAGGGGCCAGAAAAGTGCCTGAGGACATCAGAAATCCTGAGGTTCCCAGAGCTCATGACCCAGTGTCCAGCTGGCCTATCCTGTCTGTATGAGAGAAGACAACACAGCAAAGGGAGGCAGCAGTGTGTTCTGAGATATATTTTAGAAGATGCCAAAGAAAGTGTTTCTGCAAGTACGTAGAGGAAGATCTAAGACAGTTATGAGTAGCTGGAAAGAGCCTCAGTCAAGGTGCTATGTACACCTTTCATAAGAAGGGATAATGCTGGAGCTGGCAAAATAGCTCAGCAGACCAAAGCATCTGCTTAGGCAAGCACAGGGATCACGGTTTAACCCCTGCACCTTATTCTGTGCCAGCCCTGCCCCCAGGGTCGCCTGAGCCAGCCACAGAGCCCAGGCATGGTGGTGCACACCTGTAATCCCAGCACTGGGGAGGCTGAGGCAGGAGGATTGTTGTGAGTTCGAGACCAGCCTGAGCTACAAAGTGAGCTTAAGGCCAGCCTGAACAGCATAGTGAGACCCTGTCTCAAAAAAAAAAAAAAAAAAAAAAGTAATTTCACCGAATTCCTTGGAAAGAGAACGAGATGCATGGGAGATGCATGAGAAAGAAAATAGCAAATAATAAAGTGGCATGTATAAGTCTTAATCTATCACTATGTTAAATATAAATGGGCTAAATATATGAATTAAAGACAGAAATTGCACATGCTATAATCCCATCACTTAGATGCTGAGGCAGGAGGATTGCTGAGGCCAATCTGTGCTACATGGTGAGTTCAAGGCCAGTGTGAACTGTATAATGAGGCTCTGTCATAAAAAAAAATTACAAAGGTAAAAAGACTGAGATTGACACAGTGCGTAACAACATGATCCAACAACACACTGCCTGAAAGAAACTCACTTCAAGTAAAATGATATAAATAGGCTGAAAGTACAATAATATGAAATAAAAAACCCAACGCAAATATTAATCAAAAGAAGTTAGGAATGACAGCCCTGCTATTAGTTAAAGTAGACTAAAGCAAATCAAACCTTCAGAGGTAAAGTATAACATAAAACAACAGTTAAGAAGTCAGTGCACCAAGGAGACATACCAATTCTAAATACATATACACCAAACAACACAGAAGACAGACCTGAAAGGAGAAACAAACAAAGCCATAAATATAGTTGGGACCTCGGTCCCTTTCTCTCAGCAATTGATATACCCACTGGACAGAAAGTTAGCATGGATATAACTGCCAACAGTAATATCTAGGTGGCACTATAGGAAAATTCATGAAGCTGAGATCCGAGGCCCTAGATTTTGGCGAACATGGTTCTCTCTGTTCCAGATACTATGCATATGAAGATTCTGTCTAAGTAAAGGGGGAAAAATGGGTTTTGGTAAGAGCTGATTTTAAAATATAATGTATTTGCTTGTCCTGTTAGGTATAAGAAAACTGGAGAAGGCGGTCCCTAACCAATAGGCTGAGAACTTTGCTACTGTACAGTGGGATCTCTTGGTGGGCTGGATAAGTTTTTAAGAAAAGGACGAAGTTCAGATATCACTCTGGTTACTCACAGCTAGTGCTAAGTAGTGTATAGTTTTGTATTTTAGTACAGGGTCTACAGGGAGTAGATAAGACTTGTAGCGATCCTCCTGTTTTCAGCCTCCCAAGAGCTGGGATTACGGGTGCACACCACCACGCCCAGTCTCAATCACCATCTCAGCATGCCCCAGGGGCAGGGCACTGAACCCCAGGCACTGAATCTACCTAAGCAGGTTCTTTAATCCGCTAAACTATTCAGCCTACCCTTAGCTAGTGCTAAGTATTGGAAGGAAAGGGGCTGACACTGCCAAGAGATCTACAAGCTACTGTCCATGGTTTCAGGGTAAATCCTGAGGGGATTTGACTGACCTTGTCAGATAAGAAAGTTATATTTTTAGTTATGTAGGTCTTGCTTTAACTTGGTCTTAACCATCCGGTAGAAAAGTATAACCACAAGGTATAAAAAGTAAAGCCATATTAATGTGCTGAGCTGTAAAAGGCTCAAGCCAACAACTTCTGATATTGCCAGTTCGGCTGATAACCCAATACTATTACGGACTATTAGACTATATTGAGTTATTTTGCTGAATTCATGTACCTACAATATTTGAACTGACGTCAAGTATGCAAAGGTCCTTTAAAGACTTCTCCAAATACAGCTTCTCCAACAGCAATGGAACAACAATTTCTGACAAAACAATACAAAAAATGGGGAATATAAATGAAGGACCATTTTGTAGTGAAAAAAATATATACATAGCTAGGATAAATATACAGCTACTTCCTCTTAGTTCAATGAGGAGAAAGATTTGCACTAATAGCGTTTAGACAAGAGATCATGTCTGCATCTTGTACTCTGAATAACTACTATGAAGATAACAATACGCAATGTATTAATTATTATTTTTTTAAAAATTCCTTTATTTATTACAGTGTCTCGCTACACATCACAGATTCTTTTTTCGCGGGGGTGGGGGGTGAGCTCAGCCGGCCCTGCGGGGAGGGGCTAGCATGGCATGTGGTGCTGGGGCTCGAACCGCGGTCCCTGGGAGGCGCTCTAGACCACTGAGCTATCTTACCAGCCCGTATTAATTATTGTAACTATCCTAATAACCTGTTTTGAAACTGTCTCATTGCTATTTATTTCTCATTAAAATTAATAAATTTTTTTAAAAAAAAGAATGAAAGAAAGAGAAGTAAAGTAGTCCTAAGGCTGGGCTCCTGCTAGAGTGACCTACAAAGTTCACACAGTTATATCAGAAATGTAGTTGGTCACATTGGGACCAGATGGTAAATCTGACATCAAGACTGGCACAAACTGGGTTCCACCACATTGTCTGTGCTCAGTTAAACATTCGTAAAACAGATGTTTATCTTCAACCAGGTAAACTTGGAAGTGTGGTGTCACTCTCCTGAGCTTCCTTACACACAAATGGAGTCAGGACTTGGGTCTACCATCTCTCGTCTCTAGAGTTCCTATGATCTGGAGTAGCCATGTCTCTTATTGCAGAGCAAGTTATCCAAACTAAACTGTGAAAAGAAGGACAAAGCTTGAGAAAGGGGAAATAAAGACTAAAAGTTTAGTCCAACTCTTTTACTAAATTGAATGTCCTCATTTTTTTTTTTTTCTGACCTGTTACCCCGATGTGATATATGATGCTCACAGCCTAGAGGAGGGAAGTTTCATTTAGCTTGATTTGGGGAGCTCAGCTCGTGGACAGGGTGTCGCAGGAGGAGGCAGCAGTGGCGCAAGGCTGCGAGGTCACAGTGGCTGGGAAAATGAGCGGAGCGGTGGTGCTGGCAGGAAGGAGCAGGGGACCACAGGCGGCACCCAACACCCACGGGCCCGTGACCCAAGCACAGCCAGGACAATGCTTGACTGATCTACTAGGCATTTCTTAATCTGATGAGGTTGACAAACCAGTATTGACAGCCACACCTTCCTGTACTCTGTCCTTGGCAGGCGCAAGACTTCAGGTGGGTGTAAGGCCCGCCAGAAAATAATGTCTCGCATTGGCCTTGATGTGGCCACCCCCGTTGGCCCTGAAGTCCCTGTGTCCACTGTGTGTGGGGTCCATTGGCGCTCAGTGTCAATTCTCCTGTGTTTGTTTTTATGGGTGGTTTTGTTTTGTTTCTGTTTGTTTCTTTTAAGACAGGTCTCACTATGCAGTCCAGGCTGACCTTGAACTCACTTTGTAGCCCAGGCTGGCCTCCACCTCAGATCGATCTTCCTACTTCAGGTCCCTGAGTGCTGGGATCCCAGGTGGGCACCACCACGCTTGGCCAGTTCTGCTGTTTTGATTTTTCACCTCGGGCAGAGAAGGAGTAGACAGAAAGAGCTCAGGTAGGGAGACCTGTGTTCACTTCCCCGACTAGGATCATGTAAAGTTATAAGTGAGACCACCTAGTTCAGGACTCCTGAACACGGCTTATGATGAAATGTGTGGTCCAGGTTCCCCTAGCATTTTTCCTTCCTGTGGCTCCTATTTCTTCTCTCTCTTTGCTTTTCTGTTTTTGCCTTTAGTGCAGGGTCTGTAGGGTCTCACTATGTAGCTTGAACTCGTAGTGATTCTCTTGCTTTCAGCCCCCCAAGTGCTGGAATTCCAGGTGTGCGGTCATCTCAGTGCACCCCTGGCACAGGGCCAGCACAGCACGCCAGTAGATTGAACCCCGGCCGTTGCATTTTGCCTAAGCAGGTACTTTAGTCCGCTGAGCTATCAGGCTGGCCCTTCTTCTCTCTTCCATTTTCTATTTTGCCTGTTGGGCATGGTGAAAGGTTCTGGCCAGGGACCCCTGCCAGGAAGTGACAGCAGGCAGCTGCCTGGGCTTACCTAGAGGGAGCTAATCCACTGTCTCCGGAGGCAAAGCTCCTGTGCCCCATGATGGAGACCGGTGTCCACATTCCTGCTCCTGGAGTCGCCAGCCCAGCTGTGTGTCCTCATCAAAACTGACTGGAAAGTAGACAAAAAATAAGAAAGAAGCATTTATCAGGGAGGCAACTTAGGGTAGAAGGTGAGGGCTGCCTAACCACATGCCTGGCAGTACCCTAACTATATTCCATGCATTTCTCATGTAAAACCACAGCTAGCTGGGTGTGGCGCTGCATACCTGTAATCCCAGCACTTGGGAGGCTGAGGCAGGAGGACCATCGAGCTGCCAGCCTGGGAGATGTAGTGAATTCAAAGACTGCCTGAACTGCACACTGGGACCCTGTCTCAAAATAACCAACCTGGGTGTGGTGGTGTGCCCTGTAACCCCAGCACTTGGAAGTCTGAGGCAGGAGGATTGCTGCATGTCTGAGACCAGCCTGCACTACCAAGTAAGCTCAAGGCCAGCCTGAACTGCATAGGGAGACCCTGTTTCAACAACAACAACGAGAGAGAGAGAGAGAGAGAGAGAGAGAGAGAGAGAGAGAGAGAGAGAGAGAGAGAGAGAACAACCAAACAAAACCATAACAAGCGCATAAAATCACACCAGCCTTTGGTTTTTATCACTGGCAGTAAACCCTAACGTGTAACAAAAGCTTACTAAGTGTCAGGCACTACACCAAATATCTTATGTACATTAGCTCATGTAACTTGAAAATGCCCTATCAGGGAGCTATTGTCCCCACTTTACAGACTGGGAAAACAAGCTGCAGAAAAATCTATGGAATTTCCCAGTCACACAGCTGTAAGCAGAGGAGTCCGGATCTGAGTCTAGCTCCTTTAGATTAACCACCTTTTCGTTCCTGCTCCCTACCCTGGAAAACCAAGGCAGGGAAAGCAGGCACACAGCTCTCAGCTGTCCACAGAGCTCACGTTAAAACCCAGGTCTGCTGCAAAAGCACAGGCTTGAGGGGGTTCAAAGAGGTGTAAGGGGAGGAGCTCTGTGCTTGTTGTTTCGGCTCTGTGGCCCTGGGCCTAGCACTGCTGTGTAATTAATTTAATCCGTAAAGAAGAAAGGAAGTCATGTTTCCTGTGTTCACAGAACGTGGAAGTAGGCAATAGGACCTACGTGTTTTTGCTAAGGACACTGAGGTTCTAAGCCATCCAGGCACCATATGGAGAAGTGGTTTGTGGGATAGCAAGACCTGGTCACATAGATGGCAGGACCCGTGGCTGGGCCAGCCTGGGGAAGTGACTTGTGGCATCCCTGCTATGGGCCAGGGATGAAACATCCCAGAAATTCATCAACACAGGACCTAGAAGCAGAAGTAAGAGGTGAGACTCTAAATCAAGCGGGCACTACCATCTCCAAGGGCAAGGTGTCTGGGTCCAGCTCTGTGGCTCTGGCAGGCTGAGACCCAGAGGTCCCACCCCACACATGCACACGAGGGACCACAGGAAGGGTGACATACCTCGGCCGAGGGTCATTGTGAATCGACACAACCACACCCACCGCCCTGGCCACTAGTTTCCATCCTTTGCGCTTCAGTTACTGCGAGACCCTGTGCCGCCTACTTGGGTTTCTGCAGTGGCTGCCCCTGCCACGCCACACTGTGCTGTCCTAGCCCTGCGTGAGCCACTGCCTAGCACATGTCTGGAATACTGGGGCAGAGGCTTCCGCAGGGGACACAGCGGGGATTCTGGGAACGCAGGAATCCTAATATCCTTTCTTCTTGCACTCACTCATCTAAAAACTACTTTTTGAGCACCAGCTGCCCACCAATCTTGGTCTAGGTCCAGGGGGTATCAGCGAACCAGACAAACAGTCCCTACCTTATGGAGCTTGTGTTACAGTGGGTGCGGAGATAACAATTCCTGAACACAGCAACAGGCAAATAATGTCAGACAGTGACAAGCACCATCTGAGGAGGAATGGAATGGGCAAGAGGAAGTCTGGCCCTGGGCTATACGGGAGAGAAGGGAAAGGGTATCCAGCTCTGAAAAGCAGGGAAGGAGGCCAACCACTAAACAGAAGACAGAATTGGCCTAGTCTGGTGCCTGGTGGCTCCCGCACTAAAGAACGATCAGGAGCCATTTAATGACAGGCTATCGTCTGAGAAACCCGTCCTTCAGCGGTCTCACCCCTTCCTGCACACCAGAGAGCCTGCGCAAGCCTGGATGACACGCCCCACTGCATACCGGGGCGATACAGATTTACATACGGGATGGGCTCTGAACAAAACAGAGGATCAGAGGGAGCCCAAAGAATACTAGGCAACCCAGAGAGGCAGGAAACAGAAGACGAAGGAGGCTGCTTCTGCCATCAGGAGACCTTGTTTTTAAAACTTTTTCTTCTATGAGTAGAATGGGTGCACTCTAAAACAATACAGTACAGAAAATACGCAGAGCAGTGTTGCGGTCATTGTTGCCATTATGAAGCGTCCTGCGCTTCACGTGTGTGACGGCACTCCGGCATCACCGGGAGCACCTGGGGAATGCACCGCACGGGCCTGTCACCACAGCCGGGATGTGTGTGACTGCGCTGGAAGCATTTCTCAGCTCCGATTCAGTTGTAAGGAGCTGTGGTTCAATGGGTTGGCGTCCATGGCATTTTGGTCCTTATACCTTTTTTTCTTTGTACCGGGAATCGAACTCATGACCTTGCACGTGCCAGGCAGGCGCTGTGCTGCTGAGCTATCTCCCCTGGCCCTTAAGAGGCTTGTGGTCTTGTTAGGAGCATCTATGATTTATCTGAATTGGCCCCCACACACCTGTAGCAGATGCTCAGCAGAACAAGGCTTCTTTGAAGGAAAGGTCAGTGCGAGATGTTATAAAACAAGAGTTGGAGGCTGTAGAAAGGGCCAGGCCCACAGGAGATGCTGTGTAACTGCTTCCTACGCCTGTCCTTACACCGTTAGCACAGGTGGACATGGGCCCATGAACCCCACACGGGTCCTCACCAGAGTCCTCTTTCCCAGAGGCGACCACTCCTCTGGGCCCCTTTCTGTGACCCCGACGCTGGGCGGAGCCTTCAGTGCTTCACAGTGCTAGTGTTACGCCACGTGCCTGGGCAATGTCATGGGGACATGGATGGGCAGTGTCATAGGGACAGGCAGAGAGATAAAAACTTACAATCTTCACATAATATATCCAGGGGCCTTTGGGTTTTCCAACAGTCCTTTTGGGCAGAAAGTATAATCTCCATCACTTTTTTTTTTTTTTTGTCTTTTTGAGGCAGGGTCTCACTATGCAGTTCGGGCTGGGCTTAAGCTCATTTTGTAGCTCAGGCTGGTCTCGAACTCACAACAATCCTCCTGCCTCAACCTCCTGAGTGCTGGGATTACAGGCCTGCGCCACCACGCCCGGCTTCTCCATCACTGTTAACAGGTGAAAATCCTGGCTTGGGCCAGGGAGATGGCTCAGTGGAATAAGTGTTTCCCTGGCAAGCACAAGAGCCTGAGTTCAATCCCTTGTTCCAGGAAAAAAAAAAAAAAAAATCCTGGCTCAAAAAGGGGAAGGATATTGCAAATATTCCTCACAGCAATGAGGAATTTCATGTGTCTCTTACCATAGGGAAGGCAGGCAGAGAGAAAACCCCAAGTTCCTAGCTCCTGGGCTGAGGGGGCCCCAGAGGGGCTGTGTGTTTGCCACAGCCACTGTGGCTTGAGATTATGAACCAGTGCCCCCCAAGTCTAGTTGCCATTGTCATTGGTGGTGAACAAAGGATGCAGTGCATTTCTGCCTGGGAAGGAGCCACCCCCAAGCTGGAGGCCAGCGGCCGGAGGGCAGGTTTCCCCAGCATCCAAGGCAAGGTGGTTCAGGCCAGGTGAACCTGTTGTTTGATTATTCTTTTGTTTACAAAATATAGAAACAAACAAATTAAAATGAAATAGAACACAGGAAGTACAGAGTTGAGGGGAGAGAAAAAGAGATCCTCTTCCCGATAACCCCTGGGATGAAAACCAGAAGCGGGGCTGCCTTGCACACCCAGGAGCGAAGCCAAGGCAGCAGCGTCCTCCTTCCTGGCAACGTACATCCTCCCCCAGGGACTAGTGTGTGCTGCTGTCCCCGCCAGCCCACCCTCTCCCCCTCGCCAGCCAGGACCAGGAGGAGAGACGGAGGTGGTCCTCTTGCCGTTGTCCCTGGTTGCCCACATTTTGCCCGGAGGTCTGTATTAATTACTCACTTTTCTTGTTGCACAGACAAAACACCCAACACCTTAAGCTGAAGGAGGAGAAGTTTACTTTGGCTCAGAGTGTGTAGATTTTTCAGGCCATAGCCCTCTGGCTTTGAGGCAGGGCCGCCTAGCAGAAAGTGTCACAGAGGAGAGACAGTTTTTGGTGTGAGAAGAAGAAGTCAGATTTCTTGAATTAGAAACTGCAGGACTTGGAATTCCTAGCACAAGAGACTTGTCTGATTCTGATAGGCGCTTGGGCTCTATTGCTCTGGAAGGCTTTGTCGCTAGGCCTGGTCTCAAGGTGCCTTACCTGAGGACAGAGCCTTTCAGGGGTGGAAGGGCTGAGCCTGGGGCCTGCAGTAGCACCCCAGGGCAGGCTGCCTTGCCTGTCCCACTCTGCTGCCCCTCAACCCAGCCAAGGGGGGACGGATGCCTCATTGCACTATTAGTGCTCTCGGTGCTCTCTGGCAGCTGCTGGGTTCCCATCCCGGCTTCCCCGCTTCCTCTGTAGCTTTGTGACCCTGGCGAGGGCACATGCTTTCTCAGCCTTTTGCTTCCTGTCTGTGAGGTGAAGTCATCCCAGTCTTCACCTCCAGGAGCTCAGAGCCAGATTACATAGCCAGTGTCTGTGCCAGGTGCTCAGAGCTGTCTGGTGCGCATCGAGTGCCAGGCTAGAGTTGGCGGCTGCCACTGCTGTGCCTGGCCAGTGCTGGGAGGGGAGAATGAAGAGGATCTGAAGTCTCACCCAGGCACTCACTGCCCAAGGGTTGGTCCCTCCGGAATCTCAGAGGGGTGCTGTCCCCCAGGCCCTGCCCTCAGCGCATACCCTCAAGGGTTCTCCAGAGCTCTGCTCGGAGCAAACTGAAGAAACACCCACACTAGCTCCCAACTCCAGGCTAACCCTTCATCCTTAGGGTCCTTAGTCTCCTGTAGGGAGGAGGGCTAGAGGTGCTCCAGGTCTGCTCCTCGCCCCTGGTGGCTCTTGGGGCTCCGTGTGGGGCACGACTGTGAGGGCTGTGTGGACGCCTATGAGCCGGAGGTTGTGCTCACTGACTGTAGCATCTCAGAGGCACTGGAAGAGCATGGCCCAGTGCTTGAGTGCCTGCTTAGCACGCCCGAAGTCCTGGGTTCAATGCCCCATGAAGCAAGTGAAATCAAAACAAAACACAAAGGTGAGGTCCCAACTGAAGAAACAGCACCACCCCACCAGGCCAGTCTTGCTTCCGCAGCTCATCTAAGGCGCTGTGGGAAGTCCTAAGTCCCATGTCTAAAATCACTTCCTCTGGGTCAGAAGAGACTTCAGGGCCTGAAACCTGCGGTTCTGGCTCCGGGCCCCAGCCGTTGTGTTTCACTGGGTGTGCGCTGCTTTCTACCCTGCACACGTTCCCTTTCACATCCACCAAAACCTAAGCCTCCCCTCTGAGCGCTAAGAGTCCCATCACCAGCCCCTGCACACCTGTGGTCTCACTTACACCTTAAGCTGCTCTCAGGGTGCAGTGCCCTGGTTCCTATTTCCCAGAAGCACAGCTAGAAAGGAATAGGGGTGGGGTCTGAACCACTAACTGCAAGGGCCATGCACCAAACCTTCAGTTTCTTTTTTTTTTTGTCTTTTTGAGACAGGGTCTCACTATGCAGTTCAGGCTGGCCTTAAGCTCACTTTGTAGCTCAGGCTGGTCTCGAACTCACAACAATCCTCCTGCCTCAGCCTCCCCAGTGCTGGGATTACAGGCATGCGCCACCATGCCCGGCTTCAAACCTTCAGTTTCTAAAGGGGATCTAGGAAGCTAGATTCATTGGAAGGATCTCTCTTTTTTTTTTCTTTTGGCTGGCTCAGGCTGCCTTAAGGGCAGGTTTGGCACAGCTGGGGATTGAACTGCAGTCCCCTGCACTTGACTGGGTTTGCTCAAGCAGGCTCTTTAAACGACTGAGCTAACCCTCAAGCACCCCAGATTCGTTGGAGAGCCTGCCAGAGGGGTCTCTGCGTCAGCAGTGAAGGGGCAGGCTCAGGAGGCCTCACTTCCGGTCCTGACAGGGCACTTTCCAGCTGAGACCTCTGGTGAGTGTCAGTTAGGTCCTCTGCAGCGTGAGTGACCCGGCTTGCAGTGGCAATCACGTTAATTCGGGTGTAACCCTGGTTTTTTTTTTTTTTTTTTGGGGAAAGCTCTGGCTGGCTCTGATTTGATAAGCCAATGGAGCTTCATTGTTTGACAATAAGGAAGATTGGTTTGGTAGGCAAAATTTTTGATGAATAGATTTCAGAGTGGAAGATAAATAGCCAACTTACTCTAAGTGATAAGGAGATGCAAGACCCTGCAGCTCTGTGGGCGCCAGCCAGAGCCCCACCCACCATGGAAGGGAGACTGTCTCACAGGAGAAGGGTTGGCCCAAGGACTCCGGTGGCCAACGTTCCAGGAATCTGTGCTGTTCTCACAGGGGCTCCTCCTAATCTCCTCACACACGGCCAGCAACCAGCAACGGGAGCTTGCGTGGGAGGGCCGGTGCTGACTGTTGGAAAAATTCTGCAGACTGAGACAGAACCAGCTTCCAGGGGACCTCATGGCTTTGGTCCCTCTCTGGCCTTGAAGGCTACCTGGTAACTCCAGACCAGCAGTCCTCTTGGAACCTAAAGACCAGCACAGAACCCCACCAGCAAACTCAGTTTTTTTTTTTTTTTTTTTTTTCTAAATTCAAAGCTCTGGGATGCATAACTACCCTCACCCTCCCATACAACATCAGGGCAAAGTTTAAAACTTAAAGTTGATTAAATTCATATAGGAAATTTCATAACCCCTACCATTCTTAAAAACCTAAAGCCTCATGGGGGGGACTGTCCTGCACTCAAGTCACAGATGAGGAAAAGGCTCAGCACTGTCGCGTGATCTGTCCAAGGTCACTGTGAATGGGTGCTGGGAGCTGAGATTCCATGATTAGTGTGCTTTGTACTACATCCCATTAAAGAACTAATGTTAAGATTTTTAAACATCCATTTCTAAGACTCTGCCCCATAGGAATATTTACAAAAGGATAAGGCACAGATTTTGAACAAAAATGATCGCTACGCCATGGATTGCATCTTCTTGGTTGCCAATGATCGTCCATCAGTGGAGAATCAGAGCAGTCATGAATGACTCTGTGCTGCTTCCAGAACAGAGCAGGTGGCTCCCTGCACGGGCACGGGAGAAGCATGCATGCTGTCTGAGCCTCGCGGGACGGAAGACTCCACTTCTGAGCTCCTGGGGGGTCGGCAGGACCCAGGTCCTCACAGGGCTTTGGTTTCTTGACACATGGGCCTCTCCCTAGGCCAGTGACTGCCACGCCGCAGGGAGAGTCCGCTGGAAGAAGGAGGTTACACCTCGCATAACCACAACAGCGATGCTCTTGGCGGTGTCCCACGAGTTACAAACAGATCACAGGTGTCCCTCACTCAAAGAGAGGGAGGCTACAACACAAGTACCAGACAGCAAGGCTCAGGGGATCTCTAGGATTCTGTCACCACAGGAATCAGATGGCTCGAAGGCCACACGAAAACAGGTAGTGAGCCCAATTTATCCCATGGGCTATTTAATTTGCCAACCTTTCCTCTACCGTATCAGTTAGAAACATTCAAATCTTGCCTATCAAGCTTTCTTAATTCGTGTTACTCCAAAATCAGAGGGACTCTAGGGCGAAAGTATTACCGTGTGTGCTCAGCTTCTGCTAACTGCATTTGTCCTGAGTGAGCTGTGCCATTAAAGTACAGCAAAGGACTAGCCAAATAGCTCAGCTGATTAAAGCACCTGCAAGCAGGTGCGAGGCTGGGGGTTTGATCCCTGGGCCGCCATGCCAGCCCCATCCCCGGGGTGCACTGAGACAGCAATTGAGACTGGACATGGTGATGCACACCTGTAATCCCAGCTCTTGGGAGGCTGTAAACAGGAGGATCACTACAAGTCTGATCTAATAATGAGACCGTGAACACCCTGTAGACCCTTCCCTAAAATAAAAATAAATAAATAAATAAAACACAGCATGCATATCTATCTTTCTACAGTGTTAGAACCTACTGAGCATCAATAAAATCACAAGCTATGTAAACGGCATCAGCTCTACCTGCCCAAGTATTCTCAATTTCCCTCGCTCTGAAGATCCAGTTGGTTTCTTTTACTCCATTTTAATCTGACTTACTAATATCTGTAACCCTTACGTCACACACGGGACTTCTGTAATATAAAGTTACACAAGGCCAGGAAAGCATTCACATGGCCGCAGAGACTCAGGAGGCCTACGGAGGGAGTGGCAGCAGAGGGCCAAAGCCTCTGCTGTGCAGAGGAGCCCTGAGGCAGACCTTGACAATGGAAGTGCAGAGATGAGGAATAAAAGAAGCTGAAGGGCAAGGCCAGGCCTGGACAGCAAGCGGTCAGCGTGAGGTGGCCGGGTACCCACCACCAACAGGAGGGGCCCTGGAGGCAGGAGGGTTCTTCACTCGCTGATTGTCCTGGCAGGGCTCATGGGACCAAGCTCAGCGATGGCTTGGGTGCTTCTCTTTTTATGAGTCTCAGGGGAGGGAGTCACCGTGTGTGCTGTGATTGCTAACCTCAGGGGACTGTCTTTTCTGATGTGGTTTGATCTGCTTATGTCCAGTTGCTCTGCAGTAAATTTGAGAAGGTGCAAATGAATTATATATCATCTTCTGCCTTGTGTTATGCCCAGCAGATGGTGGACGATTACTCATACGCACAAGGTGTGGAGTCGGTCTACCTGGCACTTGTCCTCGGAATGGAGCAACTCTGGTCAAACCGTTGCTTTATAAAATGAAACGGTGAGGTACTGCCTAAACTCCGCTCTTCTAGACACCAGAGTAAGGAGTAGGCCATAGCCAGCCTGCTCTTCACAGAACTGTTCAGCTGAGAGGTACTGTGACCACCCCGAAGGAGCTGGGTGTCCCCTGCATTGGCCGGGCTCCTTACCTTCACCATGCCGGGTCGGGCACAGAGAGCCCTGCATCCTAGGGCTAGTAAGCGCCCAGGGGCTGGCGCACATAGGCCCAGGTGGGGACACACTGGTCCAGAGGGGCGAAGTGACTGCCTGGACTCCCAACGGTGGGATTGGACCCAACAGCCCAGCATCCTCTGGCGTTGCTTGTGTGTGTGCACCCTGTGTGTGTCCCCATGTGTGTGTGTGCACGTGCATCCAAAGCCCACCTCTGCTCTCAGGCTGATCCACGGCTCCTTAGGACGTGCCAGAGCAGCTCCCCTCTCTTCTTTTTTTTTTTTTTTTTTTTTTTTTTTTTTTTTTTTTTTTTTTTTTGAGACAGGGTCTCACTGTGCAGTTCAGGCTGGCCTTAAGCTCACTTTGTAGCTCAGGCTGGTCTCGAACTCACAACAATCCTCCTGCCTCAGCCTCCCTAGTGCTGGGATTACAGGCCTGCGCCACCACGCCCGGCTCTCCCCTCTCTTCTGCCTGCTCTCTCCCATGCCTTGCAAATGGTTTTCATAGTACATCTACTCTTGTGGACAATGTGGTTATTGTTACTGTGATAGAAAGTGGGATGGGTAGGACAGCAGCAAGTTCTTGTAGAGTCCCAGTGAGACCCAGAGGGTGGCTGTACGTAAGGCATTTTGCAGCTCCTCTTCTGCAGGAATTGGTGCTTGCTGAGCCCTCCCCTGCAGAGAATGACTGTGACCAAGTCTCTCCTTCATGGGTTCCCTTCTGCCACGGAGGGAGAGTAATTCCACATGACTAGTGCCAACATGTACTGTGTCTGTTTCCTTTTGAGTTTTATTCGAGGATTTTTGAATAATAAATGATTGGTTATTTAATAAACTTATTCATGTGGGTTTAAAAGAGTTTATCTCTAGACTCTTGAGTTAAGAGGGAGCTTTTTAAAACATAACTGGCATGATGCCCTGCCCTGCTTGCTCTGCTTAGAAGGATCTGAGATCCCCTCTGCAGACTCGCCCCTGCCTGCTCTCCTGCTCTCACCGGTATTTATTGGATGTGTGAAGGATTTCTCTCTTCTCTAAGGAATAGCTGCTACCTCAGTGTGCTGCATGAGTGAGGGGCTCACCTGAGGCCCATTAATATCACTCTGCAACGAAAAGGCACATAATGTTGCTACAACATTCCTGAGCTCCCAAGAGAATTAAGCTCGGGCAGGAAATACCCACTCCAGAAGGTTATCTACCATACGATTCTGCTGATACAATATTCTTGTTGCCAGGGGCCTGGGATTGGGAGAGCGGAGAAGGGTAGCCTGGGGGATTCTAGTGGCGAGGGAGTAGTTCTGTATCTTGACTGTGACACAGTCATCTGTGGGACTATGTTGCACGGAACTGCTTGTTCATGAACACAAATTGCTGCTTATACAACTGGTAAGCTCCATACACACGCTATGCATTGTGGGAAAAAAGTCATCAGTGCCCAGGTTTGGGTCCTTCCCTGGGGTTAGGCAAGAGGGTAGCTGCTGAGGGTAGCTGAGGAGGGTGCAGTCCTCCCTACGCATTTTCTTCTCCCAACTTCTTGAGAATCCAAAAATTAAGGGGCCGATGAGATAGCTCAATGGTCTAACGCACCTGCTTAGGCAAGCTTAGTGGTCCGATCCCCGTCACCACATGCCAGCCCTGCCCTCAGAGCAGTCTGAGCAGGGCAGAGGGGAAATATTAAGAAACTGTTCTGCACATTCAAAAGAAAAGTCAAAAAATCTTTTATGGACAGTCTTTACATGTTATATGGAGGCTATTGGTTCTGAGGCGGTGCTTGTATTTCAGTTCCATTTTAATTAGGAGGAAAACTTGCTTGGATATAGAATTCCTATCTTAGCTGAGCGATAGGGCATGAATGGTCCTCAGATTCCAAATACTCCACCTTTCATGCTGGCGCCAAGGACCTATGCTTGGGGAACTGTGTGGAAACTGTAAGTCAACCTAAGCTGATCCTAGCACCAGCCCTCCCAGGCACGGTCAACTCCAAGAGGCTCATTAGCACTGCCTTAAAAACCCAGGGCAGGCTCCAAGAGAAAAAGGATCCTGCTGGTTGTTGCTCATTTGAGGATGTTTTCCCTGTAAAACCACATCAAAGCCGCGAAGCCCACCGTGGATTTGGCCGGAAACCAAAGCTTGCTGGCCAATCTGAGCAGCAGCAAGTTCTATCAGGTAGGAAATTATTTTATTTTCTGGGCCCAGATTCCTCCTCACTTAGAGCGGCTGGAGGTGGAGTGCGGTTCTGTGCTGCATGGGTCTGCTAGAGACCCCAGTGGAGCAGCACAACAAACCCCATCGCTGGTCCCTGAGTCCTACCAGGGCCAGGCGGGGTAAATACGAGCTTGGGAAGCAGCCTTATCATACGCAAGTACTGGAAAGACGAACATGTGTTGTAATTTTCCTAAAAGTCATCACTGTCCGTATATTGATATTTGAAGACGAGAAATCATACAGGTTATTCTGGTTGATGCTACAGCCATGCAGCAAAAGCGCCCCCCCCCACACACACATACAATCAGCTCTCCAGGAGCATCCAGCATTCAGAAGTCTCAGAAAATATCCCAGGTCCCCAAGCCAGGAATCTAGAGCTCGTGGAAGCACAGCATGGCATGAAGCAATTTCAGCAAGAAGCCCCTGTACCCAGCTGCTCGTAGCATCCTCTTTCTGGATGTGATCGGGTCATAGCTGTCTCCTTGGGCAGATCAGCCACTCCCTGAGGACAGCATCCATGGCTATCCCTTTATGTCCCAAGTATCTGACCCTTTCCTAGCATACCATAGACACTGGTACACTTTAAGTAAACGGCAAGTGGACCTGAGGATTTCTGAGCTGGTGGTGGTTGTACACATCTTCATGTCTTGGAAACACTACCTGGATGGCCCTGTGTAAATCCCTCTGCAGCAGGCTAAGAACTGGAGGGCTTTCGTGAGGCCTCCTGAATGCTGGAAGACCAGGCAAGCGGTCACTTTACCCCCACCCAACACCCCACCCTTGGAGGGCTGGTGAGATAGCTCAGCAGACTAAGTGCCTGCGTAGGCAAGTGCGGAGAGCAGAGTTTGATCCCCAGCACCACATGCCATGCTGGCCGTACCCCCAGGAGCACTAAGCCGGCCACCGAGAATGGGCGTGGTGGCGCACTCGTGTGTGTCTGTTACTGAGGATTAAACCCAGGGGCACTCTAGCAGTACGCTACATCCCAGTGTATTTCTTTTCTACTTTTAATTTTCAGTTAGGGTCTTACAAAGTTACCCAGGGTAACCTCAAAATTTTCAATCTTCTAGCCTCAGGCCTGCAGAGTAACTGGTATTACAGGTGTGAACCAACACACCCAGCCATGTACACTTCTTCACTCAACAGTTCAGGCTCCAGATAATGTTCCATTGTCAAGTTTGGAGGGTGCCTAAGATGCTTTTCCTGAATGTCCCAGGAATGCCAATGCTGTTTCCTACTAGATGGGAGATGAAGATCATGATGCATGGGCTGCAAATCCAAATGCTAGGGTCAGACAAGCTGATTTTAGCTTCATTATCCACCAGTTGGGTCACATGGGCATCTTGCCATACGCTCAGTTCACTGTGGCCCCTAATACTGTCACTAACGGGAGAGACCATTTGAGGAGACAGAGTAGGAGTGGAGAGAGGAGACAGTGCGACTCACCCCAAGAGCTGCCAAGCATCTGGCTGAGTGGGGGCAGGCACGGTCCAGAGATGAACATACTCATGAGAGCTCTCCTGAAGGCTGAGGGAGGGCTGACCGTGGCAGCTCACAGGTGACACATTTGGCCTCAGATAAGACTTTCTAATAATCAGGAAGTGTGCCAGCGGTGCTCAGGGGAAAACAAATCCCCAGTCGGACGGGGTTTAAGCCAAGGCTGGAGAGATGCACGGCGCCCTGCTAGGGAGAGGATTTAAACACACATTAGTTTAAGCAATGGAACTTCCTTTGAAAACGAGACACTCGAAAACCACAGTCAATGCTGTGATTACCCGAAAGGTTTACCGAACACATGCTGAGAACACCAGCACAGGAGAAGAGGGAGAGAAAGAGAAAGTGCCAGTTTGGTAAATGCAGCTGGAATTCTCCAACCTGTAAATCTTTATCCATGCACCTGTCCTGATCTTATTTAAAACAAGTCCCAGCTATTGTATCATTTTATAGACAAATTTCAGGGCACATTTTCTTTTTCTTTTTCTTTCTTTCTTTTTTTTTTTAATGTACTTAGTATAGGGTCTACAGGGTCTCAGTATGTAGATTGGACTCATACTGATCCTCCTGTTTTCTGCCTCCCAAGAGCTGGGATTACAGGGCACACCACAACGCCCACGTTCAATGGTTGTCTCAGCGCATCCCAGGGGTGGGGCTGGCACGGCACGCGGGGAATCGAAGCCCCGGCCCCTGCATCTGCCTAAGCAGGTGCTTTAATCCACTGAGCTATCTGGCCCACCCTTTCAGTGCACATTTTCAAAGGTCTGAATCTCTTTTTCTCTCCCTCTCTAGCATAACCATCATGATGATATGCCATCATCATACCCTCCAAATTAAGTATAAGTCATCGCCATCATCAAGCATCTTTCAGTGCTCATGCTTCTAATTTGGTAAATGTCCAAAATTTTCCATTAAAAAAAAAATCGCAATTCTAGTAAGGACCCCACTCGTAACTTGTTGATAAGTTGTGAAACAGTCTTTTAATCAGCTACCAGCTGCATTATCCATGCGTGGAAATCCGATTTTCCTTCAGGAATCAGTGGGTGACAGGGAACACCTCCTCTTGCTTTCCCTGTGTGCGAAGAACAGTGTATCAGGTGTCAGTGCCCGGGCTTCCCATTTGAACAGCTACTGTCCCACCCACTGGCCTCAGCCCAATTCCTGGTGTCCTGCTTTCATGACTCATTCCTGCTGGGGAGGGAAGGAGAGAGGGGGAAGGGAGAGGGAGTGGGGAGGGGGGGACATTCCCACCATTACTCGTCCCCATGGTTTGGTAGCTCTAACAGCGTCTCCAGCTCATGGCCTCATGACCAACCAGTCCTCTTTCCACAGTCAGAGACTCCGTTTCTGCAGAAGCCCAGTAACCAGCTGGAAGCCGTTTCTGACTGATGACCTCTCCAGCGGATGTCCTCGCCTAGAACCCTTGCTGTCATTCTGCCTCTCTCTCTCTCTCTCTCTCTCATGGGGGTGGGCAGGGTACCCTCTAGTCCCCAGGCTGTGTGAGCCGCACAGGTTGGCCATAGTCTGTAGAGTCTGGTTTGGCTCCAGACCTTGTTCAACATTAGCAGCCTTCTGCATCCCCTGATAAATGAGTTGGAATGGTACTCCTGAAAATGTGATTTGAAGCTTCCAAAACCCAAGGATGTCAACCAACCATTGCACTTCTTTCTCTGTAGAAGTTTTAGGGTACAACGATCTGTCCTTAATTTTGAAAAGAAATATTCTTACTACACTCCCAAAGTACCTGACCTTTAAAAAGTTCATCAGGGCCAGCAAGATAGCTCAGCAGACTAAAGCACCTGCTAGGCAAGCTTAGGCAAGCACAGAGGCTGTGGTTCATCGGTCCCTAGTACCACATGCCGCACCAATGCCATCCCCAGGAGTACTGAACCAGCCAGAGTCTGGGCATAGTGGCACATGCCTGTAATCCCAATACTGGGGCAGTTGAAAGCAGGAGGATCACCACAAGTCCCAGCTGCATAGTGAGACCCTGCAACAACCGAACACATTTAAAACAAAAACCAAAACTTCATCAATACAAGCAGATCCCTGAATTTTTTTCCTGCATTGCTTTTGATTCTTTGAGACAGGGACTCACTTTGTAGTCCAGGTGGGCCTCTAACAGGAGCAGTCCTCCTGCCTCAGACCCCAAGTGCTGTAATTACAGAGGTACTACCAAGTCCAGCTTTCCCACACTGTTTTTTGTTTGTTTGTTTGTTTTGTTTTGTTTTGTTCTTTTTTTTGGCAGAACCAGGGATTGAACTCAGGCCCTTGAGCTTGCCAAGGAAACACTTATTCTACTGAGCCATCTCCCAGGCCCTTTCCTATACTGTAGAACCCGTGTTTTGCGAAAATATTTGCTACATTTTTAATACATCAAGTCAAATAATCATTATTTTACCAATTTCTCAGGAGAACTAAAATGGTCTTATAGAATGAATAGCTATGTCCCCTTCCTCCAAGTCCCTCAAAGGTATATAAGCCAAACTTTTGCTCTATCTCCTTAAGAAAATACTGCATATTGATGTAGGGTACTTTGCTATTATTATGTGATAATATGGTACATGGTTCAAGTCGGCCTCAAACTCACCATTGTTCTGTGGCCTCAGCCTCCCAAACGTTGGAATTATAGTCGTACGCTACCATGCCTGGCTCAGCATCCTGCCCTTTGAAGATGCTGTACCTACTGAAGAGTGTTTGGCAGGAAGCATTATGGGATCACAAATGTGACGTCCAATGGATCCACCACGTGTGTGTGACTCGTATGATACGTGTGACCTATGTGTGACATTCTGCTGTCTCATTTTTCAGTGGTCATTCTCAGCCTATGTCATATTTCATCCCTACAAGTTTCAAATACATATGTGACACAATTCACTGTTTTTTTTGTCATATTTTTTTTCAAAGCTGATCAATAGGACATTTTCAATAGTTAATACATTTTACATTGTTATCTTCTTAGTGCTTATCCATAGTTCAAGAAGCAGACAGGATATCCTGTCCAAACACTATTACTACAAATCTTTCTTCTCATAGAATTAAGTGAAAGTAGCTGTATATCTATCCTAACTGTTCTGTATATACAAATAGAGAATGGATCTTCCTTTGTATCCCCTTTTTATGTTTAGTCCTGTCAGAGATGGGTATTCTATTGGCATTCAATTATTTATTATAGGAGCTTGACTTCAGCAAAACACTCCCACCGTCCAGCAGTCCACATAGTAGTGGGTTATCCACAGAATTTGTTCACTTGAGCATTTTACAGCTCAGCATATTAATATGGCTTTACTTTATATACCTCGTTTTTATACTTTTCTGCTGGATGGTTAAGACCAAGACAAAGCAAGACCTATAACAAGAAATATAACTTTTGTATCAGATAAGGTCAATCAAGTCCCCTCAGGATTTACCCTGTAACCCTGTACCACACTTTGTAGATCCTTTGTCATTGTCAGCCACTTGGATGAGTCACAGCCATTGCTTGACTGGTTTGCTCTCCGTGAAAGCCTGAGAGAAAATTTCCTCTCCATGTGACTCTCCTTAGGCACACTCCACATCATCTATCAGGTTCCTCTGTGGCCTCATAATCTCCTTGATCAGAAATTTTGGGGCACATCTGAGTTCCATGATGTTACAATACAAATTCTCCTATGTCCTGAATCTTCACTGACCTTGAAAGGCCAGGGCCAAAACGTTGGCTGACCTTGCAGCCTTTCTTTTTGTCCAATTTTTGATCTGCAAAATTGGGTTGTTAACCCTCCAGAAGAAGCTGATTATTATCCTGTAACATATGCAGTTCTGTTTACCCTCACTATCTGTCTAAATATCAAACATCTTAGGCACAACGTGGAACAGGTATTTTCCATCAAGTATTGATGTACTGGACTTTAAGTTCTTACAGGATATGAGGGAAAATTTTTTAAATAGGAATAGACATATTTTTATACAGAAATTTAGAAATCTAGCCATATACAGCATTGTAGCAGGACCATCCTGTGACTTTTTTTCCTTGTGTCTCTTTTTTTTTTTTCATTTATTACCCATTTAAAAAAATACTTACTTCTGAGACAGTATGGTAATAATCATTGGTATGTCATGACAAGAAGTATGTATTTAGCAAACCCTAATGACAGGCATCCCAAGAATGACCCTTCTATTACACATTGCTATCTTCAGTGCAGTTGCTTGGTTCACAGATATCAGCATATATAGATAGTCGAGTTGACAATCCTACCAATTAACTGCTACTTTCAAAAACCTGCTGATGTTTCTCAGGATCATTGACTTGCCCATCTTGTGCATACAAATGTATGGCTTTGTCCCTGTCCTGTTTCCCAGCTTTTCTTCTTACCCTCTCCTCGTTGTCCAATCCTCAAGTTCTCACTTTCCTTTTAATTGTTCTATACCTTTCTATTTGTATTTCTTCTTTTGATTTCTTAAACTAGGGAGACTATATGATATTTACACATGTGGGTCTGGATTATTTCACTAAATGAGTGTATGTTCGAGTGGCATCCACTTAAATATAAATGTTTCAAATTTATCATTCTTTATAGCTAAGTAAAGCTCCATTGTACACATACATCACTATGATATCACATTTTCAGTTCTTCTGGGAAAATTTCCAGGAAGGGGATAGCTGGCTTGAATGGGATTTCCAGTCCTAATTTCTTAAGGAATCTCCACACTGATTTCCATAATGGTTGCACCAGTCTACATTCCCACCAGCAGTGGAGAAGAGTTCCCTTTTCCCCACAACCTCTCCAACATTTGTTGGCTGATTTCTTTATGATAGCCATTCTTTCTGGAGTGAGATGGTATCTCAGTGTTGTTTTAATTTGCATTTCATGGATGGCTAGCGATGTGGAGCGTTTTTTCATATATTTATTCGCTTCTTTAATTTCATCCTCTGAGAAATGTGTATTCATCTTGGCTGCCCATTTCTGGGTAGGACTTTAAATTTGAGGGCCCTAATGTGTCTTAGTTCTTTATAAATTCTAGAGAGCAGACCTTTGTCTGAGAGCTTATTGGTTAAGACTTTTTCAAAATTTGGGTTGTGTTTTCACTTTGTTGGTAATTTCTTTTGATGTGCAAAAACTTCTCAATAAAAGTTGGTCCCAGTTTTTAAGTCTTTCAAGTGTTTCTCATGCGATTTCATTTTTGTTCATGAACTCTTTGCATACCCTTATGTCTTCAAGAGTTCCTCCTACTTTCTCTTCCAGGAGAGTGAATGTTTCTGTTTTAATGTTTAGATATTATATCAATTTTGACTTGAGTTTACTGCATGGTGATCGACCTGGGTCAAGTTTTAGTTTTTAGCATGTAGAGAGCCAGCTTTTCCGGGTCCATTTGTTAAAGAGGCTATCTTTCCTCAAGTAAGCATGTTTGGCCCCCTTGTTGAAGATCAGGGGGCTGAGTGTGTTCATAGAGGCCTCTGCATCTTCTAATCTATTCCATTGATCCTCAGGTCTATTTCGTTGCCAATACCATGTTGATTTTATCACAGTAGCTTTGTAGTATAATTTCAAGTCAGAAATTGTAATGCCTGCCACCTTGTCCTTGTTGACCCGGATTGCCTTTGCTATTCTAGGTCTTTTCTGCTTCCAAATAAATTTTAGGAACAATTTCTCTAGGTCTGGGAGGTATGTTGGTGGCATTGTGATAGGGATTGCATTAAATCTGTACAATAATTTCGGGAGTATGGCCATCTTCACAATGTTGGTTCTTCCTATCCAGGAGCATGGAATATCTTTCCATTTTCTGAAATTCTCTACGATCTCTTTTCTTAGGGTACTGTAATTTTCCATGAAAAGATCTTTGACTTATTGGTTAAGTGAATTCCAAGGTATTTCATTTTCTGCTACGCTATTGTAAAAGGTATTGTTTCTCTAATTTCCTTCTCAGTGTGTTTGTTATCTATGTGGAGGAATGCTATTGATTTTTGAGAATTGACTTTGTATCCTGCTATGATACTGAAGTTTTTTGGGTCTTCCAAGTAAAGTATCATGTCACTTGCAAATAATAATAATTTAACTTCTTTACCTATTCTTATTCATTTTATTTCTCCCTCTTGTCTAATGGCTGTAGCTAATGATTCCAAAACTATATTGAATAGTAGGGGTGATAGACAACATCCCTGTCTTGTACCAAATCGGAGAGTAAAAGATTTCAGTTTTTCCCCATTTAGAATTATATTAGCTTTGATAAAAGCTTACAGCTTTTATCAAATTGAGGTAGAGGCCTTCTATTCCTATTTTCTGTAGGACTTTGAACATGGATGACTTTGTCAAAAGCTTTTTCTGCCTCAATTGAGATGATCATGTGGTTTTTAGATTTCACTCTATTAATATAGTATATTACATTTATAGATTTTCGAATATTGAACCATCCTTCCATCCCTAGGACGAATCCTACCTGGTCATGGTGTATGATCTTCTTTATGATTTGCTGTATTCTGTTTGCTAGGATTTTATTGAGGATTTTTGCATCTATGTTCATGAGGGAGATTGGTCTGTAGTTCTCTTTTTTTCATTGTGTTTTTCCCTGGTTTTGGAATCAATATAATACTTGCCTCCAAGAATGATTTTGGGAGGACTGCTTCCTTTTCAATTTCTTTGAAGTGTTTGAGGCGTGCAGGGATTATATCTTTTGTGAATTTCTTGTAGAATTCAGCTGTGAATCCATCAGGACCTGGACTTTTCTTTGTTGGCAGGCTTTTCACTACATTTCTTATTTCGTTGGCTGTTATTGAGAGTTGTTATATCTTCTTGATTCAGTTTTGGTAGTTTGTACCTTTCTAGGAATCTGTCCATTTCATCTGTATCTTCTATTCTGTGAGTATAAAGATTCTCAAAGTAGCTATTGATAATCTTCTGAATTTCCACTGGGTCTATGGTGGTTACACCCTTTTCATTCCTTATTGCTTGTATTTGAATTTTTTCTTTCCTCTTTTTGATGAGGTTAGCTAAAGGCTTATCAATTTTATTTGGTCGTTCAAAGAACCACCTTTTTGATTCGTTAATTCTTTGAACTGTTTTCTTCATCTCAATTGAATTAATTTCTGCTCTAATCTTTATGAATTCTTCCCATCTTTGGGCTCTGGGTTTGGTTTGCTCTTCCTTTTCTAAATGTCAGAGTTGCAGCATTAGGGTGTATATTTGTTCACATTCTGTATTCCTAATGTGTGAGGTCACAGCTATGAATTTCCCTCTGAGAACTGCTTTCATTGCATCCCATAAATTCTGATAAGTTGTGGTTGACTTTTCATTGAATTGTAGATATTGGTGAATTTCTTGTTTAATTTCATCTGTAACCTATTGATTGCTGAGTAGGGTGTTGTTTAATTTCCATGTATTTAAGGTTTTTTTTTCTGGTTTCTTTTATCATTTATTTCCAGTTTCATTGCACTGTGGTCAGATAATACGCATGGGATAATTTCTGTTTTCTTGCATATACTTAGGCATGACCTATGGACAAGTATGTGGTCTATTTTAGAAAATGACCCATGTGCAGCTGAAAAAAATATGTATTTGGCTGTGGTTGGATGGAAAACTCTATATATGTCCACCAGGTCCATTTGTTTCAAGCTCTCCTTCAGTTCTGCTACTTCTTTGTTAATTTTTTGTCTGGTTAACCTATCTTTTTGAGATAAGGGGGTGTTAAGGTCTCCTGTTAAGGTTGTGGTTTTGGATATTAGATTTTTCGTGTCTATTAAAATGTGTCTCAGCCAGGCATGGTGGCGCATGCCTGTAATCCCAGCACTCGGGAGGCTGAGGCAGGAGGATTGTTGTGAGTTTGAGACCAGCCTGAGCTACAAAGTGAGCTTAAGGCCAGCCTGAACTGCACAGTGAGACCCTGTCTCAAAAAGACAAAAAAAAAAAAAAAATGTGTCTTATATAGTTGGGTGCTCCCATGTTTGGTGCATAGGTATTTATGATTGTTAACTCTTAGTCTTGAATTTTTCCCCTAACCAGTATATAGTGGCCTTCTTTGTGTCGTTTGATCATTCTTGGTTTGAAGTTGAGACTGTTTGCAGACAGAATTGCTACCCCTGCTTTTTTCTGAGGTGCTGGGGCATGTGGTATTGTTTTCCATCCTTTGACTTTCAGCCTATGAATGTCTTTTTGAGTTAAGTGTGTTTCCAGCATATTGTTGGATTGTGTTTCCTAATCCACTGTGCCAGTCTATTTCTTTTAGTTGGTGAATTGAGTCCATTTACATTGATGGTTATAATTGAGATGTGTTGACTTATGACTGTCATGTTATTTAACTGCTGTTGTTTACTCCTTTTTGTCCTGTGTTTAATTGTTCGCCCTATTTAGTGGGTTCCTTCTGTTCTCATTCATGGAGTTCTGATCATTTTGGTCCCTCTTCAGAACATCTTTCAGTAGCCTGTGTAGGGATGGCTTTGTCATCATGAAATTCTTTGTTCTTTGTCCTGGAAGTATTTCACTTCTCCGTCAAACTTGAAAGAGAGTTTTGCAAGGTGTAGTCATCAGGGCTGGAATTTGTTTTCATAGAGGACGTAGAGTATTCTGCTCCATGCTTTTCTTGCCTTCCTGGTTCGTGAAGAGAAGTCGGCTGTAATTCTGATAGGTTTTCCTTTGAATGTGATCTGCTTCTTTTGTCCAGCAGCTTTCCGTATATTATTCTTGTGCTGGATTTCTGGGATCTTGACTATTATATGTCTTGGTGTGTTTTTAATTGGGTTGAAGTTATTTGGCATTCTGTATGCTTCGGTGACCTGAATGTCAGATTGTTTCCTTATATTTGGGAAGTTTTCTGCTATTACTTCTGCCCGTATTCTTTTCATGTCATCTGTATTGGCTCCATCCTTCTCACTGATGCCCATTAGTCTCACATTGTTCATCTTTGCATTGTCTTGCAGGTGATGGATTATTTTTTCTTGCATCCTAGTGGTTCTTTAGAGATCCTTTCTCACCTTTTCACTAGCTGCCCCAGCATCTTCAAGATCTGAAACTCTGTCTTTCACTCAAACGGTTTTACAGACTTGTGATTGAGATTTTAAGTTCCTCTATATCTCTTTGACTCTGCTTCATGCAATCTATTTCTTTCCTGTATTGCTCATTCAAGGAATCCACCATATTTCTAATCGCCTCTATTTTTTTTATCAATATCTTCTTTAGAGGCAGTTATTAATTCTTTTACTGCAGAGTTTTTTTCACATTTTGTTTCCTCCATATGTTTCCATATTTGATTCTTTACATCAGATGCTATGAATTCAGAGATTTCTTTTATAATTTCAGAATTAATTCTGCTCTGAGTTCCGCTATACCTTTCTGTTGTTTCTTTACATTGTTAATTCATTCATTTCAGCTGAACTAGTGTCCTCTGCACTCATTATGGGTGGGTTCGAGGCATGAGATTGCATTTTACTCCTTGTCTTTGTCATGTCATACAGCACTGACCTCCGACCTTTGGTGCAGAGCTTTGGTGCAGTTATAACCTTAGCACCTACTGAAATTCAGGTGCAGATCTATTAAGTTTGAGTTTATCCATTTATGCCTGACCTGGATCTAGCTGTTATGTTTAGCTCCTTTTTGCTGCAGCCCTTGGAAGTGAACCTGTTGTGCTCTTCTGGCACAATAGTGAACCCCATGGTGCCCCTCTTTTGTGCCCCTGGCCCAGGAAGCACCAGGGAGCACAGAAGCTCTCCCCCACACTAGCCAGATCTGGGCTTGTGTCTGAGGGTCCCTAGAGAGTTGCAGCTGTTCTCACTCACTGGGTGGGCTTGGGGGTGGGGTCTCCAGAGGGTTGCAGAGGTCCAGATGGCGTGGTAGAGAGTCTCACTCAAGCGGAGTTTTGCCTGAGTTTTGGTCTGGAGGGGTCCTGTGGGCACAGATAAGCCAGAAGCTCTCCCACATACTCACCGGGCCTGGGTTTTGCTGGGTCTGGGGATCCCCAAGAGAGTCACAGTAGTACTCACTCACTCAGCGGGCTTAGGGGCAGGGGCTTCGGAGGGTCGCAGGGGTCCAGGTGGCGCGGTAGAGGGTCTCACTCACATGGGTGCCTGAGTTTTGGTCTGGAGGGGTCCTGTAGGCCTTCAGTGTTTTTTGTATGCTGAACATTTCTCCTACACCATACAGATTCTCAGGGGTCCAGAGAAGGGTAGTTTTTTTTTCAATTTGCTCTTTCATTGGCAAATGTTGATTATATATGCTATGGGGTACAACGTGATGCTTTCAAATATGCTTACACTGTGGAATGAGCACACCAAACTGATGGATACCTCACCGCTTCTCAGACTTACCTCTTCTGTGATAACATTTGGTTTATCTGCTTTTAGCAACATTGAAACATACACTTTTATTAACTACAGTCACTATGAAATGCAATAGCTCTCTGAAGCTGTTTCTCTCATCTGACTGAAACTCTGGGTCCTCTGAGCACCATTTCCTACCCCCTTTCCCTGGCCCCTGGTGTCTACCATTCTTCTTTTGTCTTCTATGAGCACTACGGTTTTTTTTTTTTTTTTTTTTTTTTTTTTTTTTTTTTTTTTTTTTTTTTTTTTTTTTTTTTTTTTTTTTTTTTTTTTTTTTTTTTTTTTTTTTTTTTTTTTTTTTTTTTTTTTTTTAATGGAACCGGGGATCGAACTCAGACCCTTGCGCTTGCCGGGGAAGCGCTTTTTCCACTGAGCCATCTCCCCGGCCCCTGAGCACTACGTTTTTTTAAACCTCCAACTATGTGAGGTTATGCGCCTAGGATATTTTGCTTAACATAAATCCTACAGAGTCGTCTCATCTAAGCTGTTGACAATGACAGAATGTCCTAATTTTTAAAAGCTGAATAATATTCCACGGTGTGTGTGCAGATCGCACTTCATTCACCTACCTGTTGGGTGCTGCAGTTCATTCCTATCTTGACCATTGTGAATGAACTCGGGAAAAAGGCATCTCTTCTACCCACTGATTTCAATTCTTTTTTTTTTTTTAATGTATTTGGTACAGGGTCTCACTACACAGCTTGGGCTTGTAGTGATCCTCCTGTTTTCAGCCTCCTCGGTGCTGGGATTGTCGGTGTGTGCCCCCGCATAGCCGGCTCGGCACACCTGCGGGCAGGGCTGGCGTGGTACGTGGTGCCCGAATCGAACCTCGGGCCCCGCCCTTGCCTAGGGAGGTGCCTAGTTGGACACACAAATATTTCCATTAGTGGGATTTGTAGGATCACGTGGTAGAGAAAGTTTTAAAATTAAAACAGAATTAATGCTTTCCAGCTGGGTTTCATTCATACAACCCCAAAGTCAGGTGGGGGCCAGGAGAAGAGAGACTGGCTCCTTACAATGAGGGACAGTGAGAACTGTTCCAGATGACGTAATTAACTGCAATCACAACAACAATAAAGCACTAAGTAAATGCTGCAAAAAAGGCACTTTTTTTTTTTTTTTGGTGGAACCAGGGATTGAACTCAGGCCCTTGGGCTTGCCGGGGAAGCGCCTATTCCATTGAGCTATCTCCCCAGCCCTGGCCGTTCATCTTTTTTCCTTTGCTACACTGTACTGGTGACAAAAATAAAATATAAATGTTGACTTGATGCTGCATCTGATAACAAAGATCAAACTGGTACATTCCGTGGAGTGATAGTCTTTAAATCTACTAGGAGAATTATTTCAATTTAAGATTCATATGGGTCCTATTATTTGACATGAAAAATATGGAATAGATGCATAGAAATATTGATCTATTTCATTATTAACAGCATTTAAGTTTTGGTCTTTTTGAGACAGGGTTTCTCTGTGTAGTTCACACTGCCCTTGAACTCACTTTGTTGCCCAAGTTGGCCTTGAACTCACAGTGATCCTCCTGCCTCAGCCTCCTGAGTGGTGGGTTTATAGGGGTACACTACCATGCTGGGCAACAACATATACTTTTATTTGCAGAACTTTACAATTTTATTTTCCCCACCTCCTAGTACAAGGTCTCACTGCACAGATTAGACTTGCAGTAATCCTCCTGTTTTCAGCCTCCCAAGTGCTGGGATTACAGGCGCGGGCCACCACACCCAGTCTCAATTCCTTTCCCAGCCTGCACCAGGGGCAGGGCTGATACGGCATGCTGGGGATCAAACCCCAGTCCTTGTACCTGCTACAGTTTTATTCTACAGTAAAAATATAAGTTCTCCTTTGATAATGTCTTGCTATAATTAGCTAATCCAGGGCCTCGCTCTGCCTCTGCCATGGCCCGCAGTATCACAGCTCTCCACTCACCTTCGTATCCCTTCAGTACCTCACGGTTTTAGAAGCAATTCGCAGTGAGCACAGTACTGAGGCTGGGAGCAGGCAAATCTGCTGGCGTTGGAGTCCCAGATTTCAGGACTCAGGGCACCCCTTCTGCTATTTAGTAACTGTGAGCCTTGGGACCAGTCCCTCTGCCTCAGCAGTCTCCACCCTCTCTGGATTTAGTACAAGACGAGAAACCCATTCTGTCAGAGGGGAAGACAGACATGCCCTATTGTGGACGCCACCACAAAGAGTCACCTGTCTGTGGCATCCGTGAGCAGAATCGTTGCCCCCAGAGTGCGGAGGGGAGAGCCCGGCCTGCGGCTTTCAGATTCCTCTGGGAAGCCATGCCTTGTCACTGCTCTGTGTTTGGCCCGTTTTTCGAGACTCCTAGCTCCTCTCTGAGCCGCAGCTCAGCCTTGCCGCTGTCCCCTTCCTGCATTTGTCTTCCCAGGGGCCTCTCTAAATGCCTGGACACTGGCAAAATGTCTTCAGGAGGCTGTGACTTAGGCTGGTGTAAGAATTTTGCCTTGGAGAGCTCAGCAATAATCCCACCCCATTCGCTAAGCCCTTAAGTTGAGGGTAAGGCCCCAACTCTTGGGGGTTCTGTTCTGCCACAAGCAACCCAGAGCCCTCCAGCCTCTGTAGAAACGGCCTCAGCAGGGACAGCCACATCCCTTCAAGGTCCTTGCCTGGCTGACTGGTAGGTGAGCACCGTTTTCCCCACCCTCCCAAGGGAAGGCACCCCATGCTGCTCTGCGCCCCTTCTGGAGGCTGCTTCTCTGTCATCACGTGTACAACGCTGAAGGGTTCTCAGGGCCCCAACAGCTCTCCAGAACTTTCTAGTCCAGAGCTGCTGTTTCGTTTTGCCCCCCCACCCCCCCCTTGGGCAAAGAAAGGAAAGGGGGCTTCCAGAAAAGATGAAGGAAAGGAACATCGGAGGGGGCGGGGGGCCACAAAGTTGCCCTGGTGAGGCCCAGTCTACTTGGCGCAAGGATTTTATCCACGGTATCCTAAGAAAGAGAAAAAGAGATTCCTATCTCTAGGCTGGGAAACAGGCAAACTTTGTTTGCTTTTTGTTCTTTTGTTTTTCTATATTTTCAGAATCTTAACACTGTGTTTGTTGATTTATCTTTTGCAAAGAGCCAATAACGGGGTTGGGGGTGAGGGGGGAATAAAGCAAATTTTAAGAAGTGAGGCCACAGCTGAAGTGCCCAGCCTTCCCTCCCTCCTCCTCCCCCACCCTCCCTCTTCTTCCCTCCCTCCCCTCCCCCTCCCCGCCCCTCCCTCCCCCAAGCAGGTCCGGGGCAGCTGGCTGTGGGCACAGGAAGTGGGGCTGGAGCTCAGAGGCAGCTCAAAGCTGGGATTTCTGGCCGAGCAGATCCTCCCATTCTTTGCTTCCAGCCCCAAATCCCACGCTTACTCGCTTCACAGCACCTACTTTTAACCTGCCAAATGCCACTAAATCTGCAAATTAAACCTCTGATTACAGAATTCCTTTTGATGTAAAAAAAAAAAAAAAAAGTGGGGATTTTTAAAATGTAATTATTCATGCACTAAGATTTTAATTGTGCTTCTTTTCTCCCTCTCTTACCTTTTTTTTTCCCAGGGCAGGGTGATTCCCCTGTGCTGGGCCTGCCCGGGCAGCGCCAGGGGCCTGGCGCAGGAAGGGGCCCAGGGAGGGGCTGCTGCTAGGTTCCAGGAGGTGAGAGGGGGTCTGGGAGCAGCCGGTGGTCCCCGGCCTCCCCCCACCTGCACCTCAGCTGTAGATGACAGCTGCGTTGGGCAGAGAGAGGTCTCTGGGTGGAGTCTGGCGCCAGCTGGATGCGGCCAGGAGCAAGGACGATGCGCCCAGCTGCACTTGTCCTGGCCATGCCTCCTTGCTCCAAAGCGCAAGAATTCTGAGCTTCCACTTTTGTTTTTGAAAGTATGGTACCATGCGCGTAATCTAAAATCGCCCGCCTTAACCGTTTTTGAGCACGCTGCGACGCAGCCATCCCTGCGGTGCATCTCCAGATCGCGTCCTTCCACTAGACTCTGCTCCCACTGAACAAAGACTGCGGGGGCCCTCTCCTGCCCCCCTGCTGGTGGCTGCGAGTCCTGGCTCTGCGCATCCCAGGCAGCCCATGTCAGTAGACTTGCAAGTCTGGCTTCCGGTCGCCTCAGGCACTCCATGGCATGCGGGTGTCGCTCCCCCTGTGTCTCCCTCCCTCCATCCCCCCCACCCCCCGCGGGCTCCTCCAGGTCCTATTTCCCCCTTTTCACAGGAACACAGCCATCCTGGATCAGGACTCCCCTCATGCTGACTTGGTCATTCCCAGATGGGTCACTTCCACAGGGACGAGGAGTTGGAACACCACAGAACAGACAATCTGTGACAGTCAGACGTCAACGTGCAGCGACGGCTTAGGTGCAGCAAGTGCCTTATTTTGCTCTTGTAAGCCGCTGCACCACCAAGGTAGGCCAGTTAGGTCGCTCTCTTTGCTTCACAGAATGTCAGAGGTAAAGACCAAAGCCCTGGCCCTTCGCAGATCGGTGGCTGAGCACAGGGAGGTCCGCCTTGGCTCTGTCACACTCTAAACAGGGTGCCAATAACAGCCTGCACTCCCCGCACAGGCCTCTTTCTACATCCTGGCCTTCTGGGATGGAAGAAAGCTCCCCAGAGCCCGAGGTGGAGAAGGACCCACGTAGTGGCATTATGAGCCATCTGTCCCCTCAGGAGACTGCAGAGAAGGGTGGGAGGCCGAGCCTGAGGGGAGAAGCTGACCCCTAAGTGGAGGCAGCAAAAGCCTCAGACATCCCCCAGGGAGCCTAGGAGCCGGCACAGCCCTCAGAGGCGTCCTTTGCACCCCAGCCTGGACTCCCAGGGTCAGGAAGGCAGGAACCCTGAGGAGACAGGATGCCCAGCCAGGGATGTGGCTGTACTCCCAGCAGCTGGAGCAGAGACAGATGTGGAGCAGGCTCTGGACAGAACACTGTCACCTCCACCATGCAGCTCAAGGGACACTCTAGGTGTGACAGCTCTGGGTTGTGCACGCCTGAGCTTCGTGTGCACCTGTCCACTGGGAGCCACCCCAGCCCAGCCAAGTGGCAGTGACAAGGATGGCCCTGGAAGGGAGGCAGACAGCAGGCAAAGGCACCTCTTACACCCTCCACAACCTCGGTGCCATCTGAAATGGACATTTGAGGAGCTGAGGTAGGACCAGGTGCCCTGCATGTGCCTGGCACACAGGAGTCACTTAGTAACCTCAGTCTCCTCTTCAAGGCAGGGTGGACTTGGCTACATCCTGACTACTCCGAGTTATTCTGTGCACATTTTACCTTGTGGCTGCAATCAGTTTGCTAGAGCTGCAGTACTTTTCCATCTGTCTATGTCTGTACCCGCATTTGTTCTAATAAAGATACCTGTGCTATGGGATCGGCACCCAGTGTAAATACCTCTTTTTACTTTAATTGCTTTTTGAAGACCCTATTTCCAAAGATAGTTATGAGCTGGACAGATAGCTTTCCTGCTTGGCAAGCACAAGGACCTGGGTTTCATCCCCAGTAACACATGCCATGCTGTCCCTGTGCCAAGCTGGCCACTGATACCAGGCATGGGAGTACACGCCTATAATCCCAGTGCTGGGGAGGCTAAGACAGGAGAATCATTACAAACCCAAGCTGCATAGTGAGACCCTGTACCAAAAATAAATAAATAAATAAATAGACTGGGATTAGGATTTCAATGTATGTATTTTTACCATTGTTCCATAATGCTGGTAAAAGCTATTTTCCCCTTCTGAGAAATACCTCAACAATGACCTAGTGTCCTTTCGCCTTGGTGTGTGTGTGTGTAGGTGTGTGTGTACAGGTGTCATAGAAATTGCTGGAGAGCAAGGGCTACCTCATTCTTCAGGATGCTTCCTCGGTTTAGCATAGGACCTAACACAGGGTTTTATAAACGCTGGGAGTTTAAGTGCCTATTGCTATCCAACCTAAGATGGAAAGCAACTTTTGTTGCAGGTAAAGTCATCCCCTCCCTCTGAGGACCTGCGCTATGAAAGAGGCTTCCCTATTTTTGAAGACCCTATTTCCAAAGATAGTCATGGGCTGGACAGATAGCTCAGTGGTCTAAGCTCCTGCTTGGCAAGCACAAGGACCTGGGCTTCATCCCCAGTAACACATGCCAGTCTGTCCAGCCCATGACTATCTTTGGAAATAGGATCTTTCTCTGTGCAGGGAGCACAGAGAATATGGGCTCCACTCACGGCTTCACAGCTGAGAGAGGGCCTGACCACTCTGAGTGGGGGGTGAGAGCACCTGCCCCTCACGAAGCCGGTAGAGGCCAGAGTGGGGATGGGGCTTCCTGGCTGCCAGACCACTCCCTCCACCCAGTGCAGGCATCACCTCTGTTCTCAGGCATGGCTCTACCCCAGCACCTTCTCCCAACCTTGGAGCTAATGACAGTGCCACTCCCGAGCCCAGACACAGCTCGCGTTCTTTCCTATAGGAGAAATGTGGGGCTTTTGTTAGACAGGGAAAATAAGTTCAGGAGATTGATCTGGAGTCTTACATGGGTGACTGTGGTTCATATCCACATATCATGCTTGGACACTGTTCAGCGTAACCCCTTAAATCACAGGAGGACGGTCGTGTTCCAAAGACTGTGCAGGTGAGGAAGAAGGTTCCTGGTGCAAAAATGGCACTGAGGACACTGTGATCCTTTCTTGTTTGTTTAATTAATTAATGAATTAACTGTACCAGGCATGAAGCTCAGGACCTCATGCTTGCCAGACAGGTGCCGCTCCCGCTGAGCTATGTCCCTGGCCCAATCCTTTCTTTTCAATGACAATGGTCATTCTAAGCATACATCATCCCTAGCATCCTACTCTGCGGAGTCTGGGAAACTCGACCTATCTGCAGGTGGCATCTGGGCCACTCTCCTTGAAGGAGGAGCAGCTGTCTCTACTTTGGCTGAACCTGACCGTAGTTCCACGTCATGTTATGTACAGCACTGGCTAGGGCTTTTCCTTGTCCCTTCAATTGGCTTTAAGCAATGCCAATCTGTCCAGCCCAGATGCTGGAGTGTGGTCTTTCAAGCAAGGAGACAGGGTGGTGTTTCTCCCCACCTCCCCCCCCCATAGCTCTCAAATAAAACATGTCTGAGCTGGGTGAGGCAGGAGGGAGAGCCATGTTCCTTGATGTGGGTTGTGATCGAGCCTCAGGATAAGAGGCTGTGACTTTCCCAGGGCATGAAAGATCACATGTCAGAGCTGAAGCACTGACCCCTAAAACATCAGATGCTATCCCCGATGTGTCATGCGGATCACTCCTTCTGCATCTCCACTCTGCATGCTGCAGAGGTGACTTCCGGCCTTCCACCTAGCGCAGCTCACAGCTCTCACTACTTCCTGCCATTCTCACAGTCACTCAGCCTTAAGCCACTGCCTTCTTCATGAATTAATAAAACCCTGGGCCAAGGCCTTTGTTCCAGTTAGCCATCCTCATAGCTGGGCTTAGGAGCCCTCAGCTCCCCATAAGTACAAATATGTTGTGGTGACTTTATTCTCACCATAGGTTGCATTGGAAGTGGTAGATGGGAATGAACTCACTAGAATTCCAATAACTTTTCCCTGGGATTACAACTACAAACTTCCTGAAGACCAGGAAGGGCTCTCTATAAAATGACTTTGACAATAAATCTCCAGTTTTAACATGGAGACTGCTATAATACCTATGAAGATATCTATGATTTTGTTTGATAATGAAGTCCAAGGTGCTACCTGGATTATCTGTTTTTGCCAGTACAGATATTTGAAGAAGATGCTAACCTTTTATTTTAGGGTAGAGAAAATAAATATGCAGGTTCTCCACTTGAAGTTCTTAAACCTTCTGAATTGTATCATTGGCTACAGAACTCAAGTTAAAAACCTGCTCTTAAGATTGGGCCAAAAATGGGTCTTTTTTTACTCAAGCACCTAATAGTGGCATCCAGTAAGGGTTCAATACCCATGAGACTTCATAAGTTAAAAAAAAAAAAAGATTCAGCAAGGGAGGCAACTGAGAGTGGCGCGGGCGACACCTGCTCACCAGACGTGGAGCCTGGGAGCGCTTCAGGCTTCTCGCGGGATCTGTGGGTGAGGCCTTCGCACCCCGCAGGACTGCGTCTATTCCATCGTCTTTCATTTTCCAGGCTTTTGGAGATGGCTGCTTGGTACCTGCAGGAAGGTACCCAATGGGGACAGCCGATCCTTCAGAGAAGCCACGCCCAGTCTCCTTGGCCAGGCTCTGGGCTTCTGAAAGCTGTTAGAGGGGAGGCACTGCGTGAATGAGCGTCCCAGAGTCCTCCAGGTTCGCGTTCCTGGTGAGCTCGGCAGCTACTCCGCTCCCTTCACTCATCCGTAAGAAGCCAGGATGAGGAGAGGTGATGTTTTCCAAGAGGATCCAGATACACATCCAGCTGTTTTAGAAATTCTCTACCAGTGAGGTGCTGGGTATGTGTCATATTCCTTTTATTGGGGAGGTGGGTACCAGAGATTGAACTCAGGATCTTGCACTTGCCAGGCAGGTGCTTAAGCTACTAAGCTATCTCCCCAGCCCCCACGGTTCCTCTTGACAAATTTTTAAAACAGATTTTCCTGGACCATCAGTGTGACCACTTTAAAACTGAGTCTCATTGCCTAATTTCAGCATCTGCATTTGCACTTGACTTTATGTGTGCTCGAAATAATACTATCTCTATGTGAATATTATAACAATACCATGTCACAAACAGGTAAGGAGAGACAGGCTGGACACATATGGGATGAACTGCCACCAACCAAAAGCCAAATGGCATCACAGCTGCTGTGATGGGGACGGTTCCCGGGGATCACAAGACAGAAATCAGGGAAGAGTGAAGGACTCCAGCCCACGGGAGAGAAACACTGCACACACAGCCCTGACCCTGTCACTGGGCGAAGAGCCAGGGTCACACTGCACCCGGGGCTGGAAGAAGCGTGTGATGCATGCAGCACACAGGAACAAGCTCACTTTGACTTTGGTGATTCTGTCTTTAGAGCTGAGAACTCATTTCTGCTGATCCCGTGCGTGTGTGTCTACACCTAGAGTCCATATGCGGTTTTACATTTCTAGGTACTAGAAGAACTTTACCATGAAACTAAGAACTAAGACAACACCGCAGGCCTCTGTGCCTTTATTTTTTATATTTTTATATTAAATTTGAGAATGAATTAAAAAATGTCTTCAGGGGTCAGGAATGTAGTTCAGGGGTAGAGGGCTTGCTCAGTATGTAATAAAGGCTGGGTTCAGTGGAGAACAATCCACAAAGAAAATATAAAACAAAAACCTGACAAATTTTGGGGTCCCACATCCAGCTGACCATCAGGGCATCTGACTCCCAAAGAACCAAGTTAGATTTGCAAGGCCGTGAGAGTTGCCCGTGTAGGTGGCCCCTGGGCTCAGGATCAGCCAGAGGGAAGACTTTGGATGTGCTCTGCTGCCCCCTCTTGGCCACAGGAAGCATTAGCTGGACTCCTGGGTGCTGGAGACTACCAGGACTTTGGGGACTATCTGTCCACAACAAGTGGGGGTAGCCCATGGCAACCTTTGATTGTGGGGACATTGCATAAAATGGGACTCCGACTACTCTGAACACTCAGGACCTAAATTGAGTCAATTTTACAAGCAAGCTGTGACAGTCCTGGGTGAGGGCTGACGGAGGGAAGGCAGCAGCCAAAGAGAGGAAGGAACAGGGACGGGGCCTCCCTGGAGGCCCTGCAAGGCCAGGTCACGCAGAGGCTCCACAGTTTCACCCTTGCTTGAAGAATGAATGCCACTTCGCGTCCCAGAAGAAAGGGGAGGGAGGCCTACTCCCACGGAAATAACGACAGCAGGAAGTCTTGAAAGAGGAGACAAAAGCACAGGAGGACCCCTTCCATCCAGCTGGCCCTCGGGAGCCCGCTCCCCTCCAGCTCTGGTCTGGGCTCTCAGCGCCTCTTTGGTTCTGCTCTAGTCTAAGGTCCTCAGGGAAGGCTAGGTTTGGGGGCACGTCCTGGGCTTATGGCTTATTCAACTCTGGCTTTTAGGTAATGCTTAGGTAGTGGGGATAAGCCCCTCTACCAGCCCTCAGTGCTGAGGGATGGGGAAGGGCCGCAGGACGGCAGCCCGGCCCTGTGTGCAGAAGCAGGCGCTGGCAGCCCTGACAGCTCCTGGACGTGGCCGCCGCTCTCTGCCTCTGCATCTGTCAGGCCTGGCTCTGCCTTCTCCTTGCCCCTTTCCTAGGTGCTCGTCACTGCCTGGCACGTGACAGGAAGTCAGCACTCTGGCCACTAGCATTTGCCCAGCTCTCAGCCCTGCCAGGCCCAGGTTGCACACAAGTGCACTGCAGGGTGGGGAGCAAAAGGCAGCTCTGGGGAGAGGATGCTTTCTTGGAACAGAGAAGCCCTCACTGTCCCCTTTCTGGGAGACGAGTGGCCTACTCCTCCCAGTAACCCCATGTTCACTTAGGACATAGCTGAGAACCTCAGCAAAGCTTCCCAGGCCTTGGGAAAGTACCACAGTCTTCCTCAGCAACCGTGAGGTCCTGAGCTCCAGTACTGAGGAAAGCCAACGTGACAAGCTTCTCCAGGAGACCGAGCAGTGCACCATCTTCCCTTCTCAGGCCAAAGATGAGGACCAGAGTTCTCCCCAAACGAACCACGGCAATCCTCAGCTACGAGGTCCCAGCACCTCCTCCCATGAGAATAGCAAAGTTCATCAGGAAAGCCAGCAGGACGAGGTCCTCCAGCAGAACAGCTGGAGAAAGCCAGCAGCTTCCAGCAGCTTTGACAGCTTCTCCAAACAGCTTCCCTAACCCCTCACTGACACCTGTTTTGCATCTTATGCTGCTGGAAACAATCCTCAGTTTGGCCTCCCCTGCAGCATGGCACTAGTTCAATTCAGCTGATGTAACAAGTTGACCACCAGTTAGGAATCCGCTACACCAGGCTAGGAGAAGTGCTGCTGACGACCCTAAGGCCCTCGACCCCCACACAGCACCGGCAGTCCCATCGCTGGGCACACTGGCCAGGCCAACTTCCACCCACTCTGTGCCGAGCTGCCTGCAGAGGACCTCAGCTGAACTTTACCCCCAAGGGAGAGGCATCCTCCCAGGCAAGATAAGACTGATTCCCAGGGCAATTAGTAAAAAACACACAGTAGCTTAAAAGTACTAAATTGTTCGGTGCAGACTATAATTGTGTTAATAGGAAGAACCATTTGTACGGCATTTGAGAGTTTACCTAGCACTTAGCAATACATTATGTCAGGTAATCCTCAAAGTAAACCTGCAAGGTAGGTAAGTGTTCTGATCAGCAGAAGAGGAAACTGAGGCTCACGAACCGTAAACCACTGATTTGTGGTCACAGTAACAAAAAGTGGACAACTTGTAAAAGACTCCAAGTCTTGGCTTCTGGGGGTATCCGTGTGTGTGTGTGTGTGTGTGTGTGTGTGTGTGTTGACTTGGGCTGATGCAAGGATGGACCACAGCCTGTGTGGTTTTAGAAGATGGAAATGTATTTCCTTCTGGTGCCAGAGGACAGACGCCTGAGATCCAGGTGCCAGTGGCTGACATTTCTTGTCAGATTCCATGTGGCACCTTTCCGTGCTGTTCTCTGGGAATGCCCACGTCTGGGTCTTCCTTTCTTCTTCCTATAAGGACACCAGTGGGCCACAGTGGCTATATGTACATTGGGACACACACACACCCTCAGCTCAGGATGGCAAGTGTGTGTGTGCACAGGGCAGGTGCATCTACGAACACCTCACTCTGGTCCCCTCCTCCCCTCAACTTCCTCTCTGGGCCGGGTGTGGTGGTGCATGCCTGTAATCCCAGCACTCAGGAGGCTGAGCCAGGAGGATTGTTGTGAGTTCAAGACCAGCCTGAGCTACAAAGTGAGCTTAAGGCCAGCCTGAACTGTATAGTGAGACCCTGTCTCAAAAAGACAAAAAAAAAAAAAAAAAAAAAAAAAAACTTCCTCTCTGGGCTGGTGGACAGTGGTCTTGCTCCTGCCCTCGAGGCCAGGGTGCCTGCAGTCCACGCTTCCTATCTGCTGGTGCTGGGGCAGGGGCTCCCCCCAGGCTCCTCCCACAGTGTGGTGGCCTGTCCGAGGCAGGCAGGTCCCAGGCTAGCGGAGAACACATGGGTTTCTTTGGAAATGGGGCAATGGAGCCACTGGCTAGCTGGAAAGCAGGGCTGTGGTGCCTCCCGGAGGCCACCGGATGAAACACAGCTGCGCTCCCAAAGCCACCAAGAAATGGGGTGGGGGCCCAGAGCAGGGCCTCGCCTGGGAAGGGTGGAGGCTGGCGGCAGAGCAGACACCACGGAAGCGCCTGGCTGCACAGGACACACCAGCACCCCCAGACTCTGAGGCTCAAGTCCCAGCCTTTGTGCTCACTAACGGTGTGGCTCAGGCCTCGGAGCCTCGGTTTCCTAATCTGTAAAATGGGGAAACAGTAGCACCCACTTCACAGGTTGTCATCAAGGTCAAATGAACGAAGCTTTGGGAAGCGCCCATGGGCTCACAGTAGGGGCATTGTAACTTTGGCGGGCCTCCTCCTCTAGGAGGATACTTAGAGTTTGTACACTTGAGCTGGTAAAAGATTACTATAATCCAATCTGCATTGTATCCTTTGCTTTCTTTGGATTAAAAAAAAAGAATCAAAACATTTTCTAGGCTAGGGCCTCGATTAACACCCTGACCCCTGAGTACCAGGCCTACTGGTCCTAGTGAGTGGCCCCAGAGGCTCCATCAGTGTCTGCGGCTGTGGGTTGCAAAGTGTCTGAGGAACTGTTCTGAGGCCTCGAAGAAGCTGGTGTTGTTCCTTTAGGAAACCTCCCTCCTGCTCCCAGGGCTCTCTCTTGGTTTGCATATCAGGCTTCGGAGCCAAGTCCTCCCCAAGTAGCTGGGACCTCCCCACCCCTACATTCCTGCGCATCTTGGAGATGCAGGGCTGGCATCAGGTATGGGCCATCAGCATCAGTCTTCCAGAGCCAGGGAAGGGCTCCTAAGGTCGGGCCAGGGGCCTCTGGGTGGGGCAACAGCATCCTCTAGTGGTGAAAAATCCCTGCACCCCATATCTATATGCCTTTCCCAGAGGGGCCCTCAGATCCACAGCTTGAAGCTGACGTTGACATGCATGACATGTGTTTGTCTAAAACTCCCAATGCCCACAGGACCTGGGCCCAGTAGTATAAATCAGCAGCTCTGCCACACTCTTACTACATGAAGAACAGACAACTGACCTGTCTTTCCACACCGCCTGGCTCTGATGGTCCTGAGCTCAGCCCTCCGCTACAGCCTGGCAAGCCTGGGCCAGTTTCAGAGCAGCAGGTGGATACGGGTACCTCGGCCCAGCACCCTGCGGCCATCAGGGCTGCAACGTGCCCCAGTCTGCTGGGAAGGGGGTCTCCGACAGACTGAGCAGCACGTTTATCCCAGGGATTTCCAATGCTGCAACGGGCTCAGCCAGCTCCTTGGGATTTGGTTTGGGGGCCAGAGAAGTTGAGGCTCAGGGACAACCCCCTGGGAGTCTGTGTTAACATGGCGAGCAGCCTCCTGAGCAGGGTCAGCCCTGCTTATTTCCAGAGGCGGGGTGCGCTCCAGCTCTCACCCAGGCCCTCTAGGGACTGGAGTGGCACTGCCAGGCATGGAGTGCACAGCAAAAGCCGCTGGCCCCAGCACAGCCTCACAGACCTCTGTGACCCCCCAGCCGATCACAGGCTCACCTCCTGCCATCATGGCCAGCTCCAGCAGGGCTATTGCGACCCTCTCAAAGACTGATCCTCCACTTCCGGCTCAGGTCCTCGATGGTATCCCGCAGCATCAGTGCCCAGGGGTCCCCTCTCCGCATCGGAGTGCAGCGGGTCTCCTTGCGCTCAAGGGCTGCGATCTCTTCTGGCATCTCAGGGGTCAGTCCGGCAGCCAGGACCGCTTCTGGGAACTTGGCTGCAGAGGCAGGAGCCAGGCAGCACCGGGCAACACTGCCAGGGATTGGGCGGCGGGGGCCAGAGGCCAGGTGAGGGAACAGTGGCGGGGACAGGGAAGAGAAGGCACAGGAGGAAAGAGGGGGTCAGGTCAGGGCTGGGCACAGAGGACAACAACGGCTGTATGACTTGAACTCATGATGCCCTCCCCTAGCTTCCCCGGGACACCTGCCACACTTCTTCTGAGACCACCAGGCCACACAGTACAACCTCCCCTCTCCCACCAAGCCTTCTGCCCACATATAGGGATTTGGGGAAGAGCACAGTCCCTCGAAGTCCCAAGTCTGTGACCACATCCATGCCATACCTGGGCTGCTGCCCGTCCACCTGCTGGTAATGGTAGCTCACAGCCACGGCCGAGTGAGGGCACAGCAAGTACTGGTTCTCATCCCAGCAGCGGCCCATGGTCTGGGCGATGGCTTCATCCAATGCTGACACAGAGGTCACTGCCTCCAAAAGCTGAAAGGGCCCAGAGCCAGGGCTGGGCATTAGGGAAGGGGAGTGGAAGACGAAGAGCCCACGGCGCACCACACAGCTGCACAGCGGGACCCTGAATGCAGCATCCACGTCACGTGGCGGGCTCAGCTGAGTCACTCTCCCAGTGCTGAGCGCGTCACTCAGCTTGGAGGAAGGGTGCATTTGTGTTTTAGGGTCACAAATGGTGACTCATCCCTTCCGTCGGGGTTTGGTTCATGAATGAGCAAAGCATCAGCTGCACGCAGTCTGGTTCAACAACCTGATGCGCTCTGAAGGTCCAGGGCACGCAGATGTTTCGAGCGCTTTGTGGTTGGTGGGGCAGCTTTCCAGGCGAGAGCTCCAGACCACCCAGCCTGAGAAGCGACTCCAGGAACCCTCTTGCCTCCGCAGACATAGGGAGATCCCTGCCTCAGCACTACCACCGCCCTGTGCGGCAGATGGGTCTCTGAAAACGTACTGTGTTTACAGCACACCAAATACCCGGCACAAAATCGCCAGCCGCAGACACCAGCCTGCTGGAATCATTTATATAGTGACCTGCCCTTCCTCATCAGCATTGGCGGAAGGCACAGAATGTAGCCCCCAGCCCTACCTTTTCTTCTTGCTCTGTGGTGCTGGGGATGGAGCCATCCTGGGGCCTCAGGACTGCTAGGCTCACTACCACTGCGCTCCCAGCCCAAAAGCGGTGTTGTACCTTTGCATCCTCAGGGCCCTGCACAGCTGCTGGCTCACAGTAAATAACAGGGTGAATAAGCGAATGCTCCTCTGGCAGATGGACAGGCTTCTGTGTACACAGCCAGGGAGGAGAGGAAAAGAAGAAATGGGCACACAGGGCCTATCTTCATGCAGCATCTCAGTTTCATGAGAAGAAATGCAGGTGTCAAAAATAACTACCTCAGAAGGAAGCATCTGCAAGCAGGTGCAGGGGCCGGGGGTTCAATCCCCAGGCCTGCTGTGCCGGTCCCACCCCCAGGGTGCCCTGAGATGGCAACTGAGACTGGCCATGGTTGTGAGCACCTGTAATCCCAGCTCTTGGGGGGCTATAAACAGGTGGATCACTACAAGTCTGATCTAGCAGTGAGACCCTGGGTATCCTGTGGACCCTTCCCTAAAATACAAAAAAAGAAGAAACCAACCGTGAGTCAAAAAGAAAAACCCTGACATTGAACTTCATCCAAAGAAGCACAGATTGCAGAAGATAGAAACTGCACTGCTGTCTGCCTGGGCTGGGGTCGGCCTAGAGAACTGGATTTTGAGAACCATTCATAAGGAAGGTCACTGACCATGTGGGATGAGGTCACAGAAGGGCCAGCTGAGGAACTGGGAAGACCAGGGGGGTCAGGATGCACTCTGAACACAGACCAGAGGTAACTCAGGTTGTGTAGGCCAGAAGCAGCAGACTGCAGCTGAGGAACCCGCTGCGATTAGAGCCTGCGTAGGCTAGGGAGGCGCTGGCTGCTAGAGGTATGTGGAGTCTACAACACCACTCGGGGGGGGGGGGTGTGGACAACAAAAGGCAGCTTCAGAGCCCCTGTATGTGACACGCAAACTAAGTGACATCACCCGGCTATGTTAAAAACTATGTCTCCTCTGAGAGAGACTGAGAGTAAGAAAGAGCAAGAGCAGGGGAGAGGGAGAGAGGGAGGGGGAGGGGAGAAGGAGAGAGAGAACATTCAACAGGAACAATGGTCTCTGCTCATACTATAAGGAAAACATGGCTCTGCCCTTGGTTGCTGGTTGTTGCTACTACTAGAAATGATCAGAATAACAAATAAAAACATTAACAGTTAACATTTGAAGCCTTATATTATCAGGCAGTTTGCAAAGTACCTCACATCTATTGTTTGACTTAATCTCATAGGAACCTTATGAGGTAGGCATTCTTATTTGTTTTTTTAGGCAGGGCTTCAAGATATATATAGTTCAGGCTAGACTTGGACTCACTATATAGCCCAATTTGACCTAAAACTTGTGACAGTCATCCTACCTCAGTCTCCCACATGCTGGGATTACAGGTGCATGCCACCATGCTCTGTTTTTCTTCCCATTGGAAAGATGAGGAACTTGAGACCGCGATTTTCAGAAACCAGCACAGTACCTCACAGCAGGTTTGGGGTTCAGCCCACCTGAACCTAAACTGCATTCTGCTGGCCCTCCTCATTCAGTATAAGAGCTCGCCATCAGGTGACTGCAAGCTTACCGGGCTCGTACCAGATGCCCAGAAAATGGGTGTCCCCTGCCTTTACTCCCACCCCAGTCTGCAGAGTGGCTAAGCCCCCTCTCTTCCTGCGGGGTGTGACCAGCGACCGACCTTGCTGTGCAAGTCTTCAGGTAGATGCACACCTTGGGTCCTTTCAAACTGCTCCATGAGGGCCCGGGTCACCTGGCTGTTGGAGCCAGAGAGAAGCCAGAAGATGCGCTCCATGTTGTATGGCACCTGGCAGGAGGCGGAGTCCTGCGCTGTGCTGACTGCAGCCCCTAAGGGCAGCCCAGGCTCCAGCCCAGGCTCCACCCAGCAACACCTGGCTGCCCTGCTCCCTGCCCCATGGCCCCACCTGGATGTCCATGGCTGAGGCCAAGGTTGGTTGGACAGCCAGGGACAGAGAGAAATCTCCCTGCTGGACGGTCCTATGGATGATGTCGTTGTGGTTCACGGCTGCGACCAGGCGGATCGGCAGTCCCATCTTCTGAGCCAGGCACCCCGCTTGAGCCGAGACGGGAGGTGAAGAACAGTGTTTAGAAACAAAAGCGAAACCAATTTTATTTTAACTGGGCTTGTTAAAATTTAAAACTTCTATGCTCTTTGAGCTTTCTGTGACTCAAAGGGTACTGCTATTAAGTAAGTGTGAAGGGACCCTCAAAGATTCATGCACTGAGAGCTTGATTCCCACTGTGGCTGGGTTTGGGGACTGAGCCTAGCCAGGGGACTGGAGCCCAGGGCACTGATTTAATTACTGGATGGATCCTGTCCCCCTGCCTTTGAAGGACATAGCTTGTCTCTTCTGGCCCCTTCTTCTTCTCTACCTCATTTCTGGGTGCCAAGAGGTCACAGATTTCTCGGCCACGCCCGCCTACCACAATGTCCCTGCCTGCCACAGGCTGAAGGCTGTGGAGCTCGCTGCCCATGGACTCGCACTTCCAAACCCATGAGTCAAAATAAACTTTGCCTCCTGGAAATTATTGATCTCAGGTAGTTGTAGCCAGGGAGGCTGACTACACTGTCAAAAAAAAAAAAAAGAATGATAACTCATAGAACTGGAAAAAAAAGTATTTGCAAGTCATATATCTGATTGGGGACTCATACCCACGATATATAAAGACCTATTACAACTGAACAATAAAAACACTAATAACTCACTTTAAAAATAGGCAAAAGGTCTGAACACTTGTACAACAGGACACATAAAGGACAATGGACACAGGGAAGCACACTCAGCATTGTTAGCTGTCAAGGACACACAAGCCCAAACACATGAGATGCTGCTTCACGGCCACTAGAGATGGCTACGCGGAGAAAGGCAGCTGAGGCACACGGTGGGTGAGGGTGTGGAGAACTGGGAAATTTCCACATTGCTGGTAGGGGGATGTAAAATGGTGCGTGTACTCTGAAAAGCAGAGGAAGGGTCCCCAGAATGCTCGGCACAGTCATCATACGACCTGGCAATGACACTTCTAGGTCCGCACCACAAGCAAATGAGAATGTGGGGCTGTACAGAAACGTACACACGAATGTCCGCAGGAGAGCATTCAAAGTGGCCAGAAAAGCTTGAAAACACCAAAGTGTACTCCACTAATACACTGATTAAACAAACGCAATACATCCACGCAACAGGATAAATACTGACAGGTGCTACTGCACGGGTAACCCTGAAGACAGTATGCCCCAAGTAGGAAGCCAGACGCAAAAGGCCACACCGTGCGGTGCCACGGCTAGAACAGGAAAGGTCTACAGAGGCAAAACAGTCAGGGGCTGGGGCTTCAGCTCAGCCTGCCTGACAAGCGAAAGATCTTGAGTTGAGTCCCAGGACCCACAAAAACAAAAATAAAAACCACCATAACAACAGATCAGTGATGCCGAGGACTGGGGGGGGGGGGGAGAAAAGTTCAGGGGACACGGAAAGTGACTGTGAATAGGTACGTGGTTGTAGGTTTTCGCTTATTTGTTTCTTGGTGGTGGTTGGGATTGAACCCAGGGCCTTTCGCATGCTAGGCAAGTGCTCCACCCCCAGAGCACCTCAGAAGCAAGGAGGAGGAGGAGCTAACCAGAAAGGGCAGCACCACCAGCCAGGAGAGCTGGCAAAGACCCTGGCTGTGCTACTGATCAGCTATGGTAACCAGGCGCAAGCTGGCCTCTCTTTGCCCCTGATTCATTATAAAAGGGAAATAGCACGTGTAACTCCAGCGTCCCGGGAGGCTGAGGTGGGAGGACCTCTAGTTCGACTTCAGCAGCGGCAACTTCCTGGAGGCATAAGCCTCTGCCTCAAACACACACTAAGTGGGCTGAGGATGTAGCTCTATGAGAAGACCCTGCCTGTGTTCAATACACAGCATTGCAAATAGATAAATAAAAATGGAAATAACATTACAGTCAGCCTTCTGTACTTGTAGCTTTCACGGCTACAGATTCCACCAACTGGGGATTGAAAGCAAATCGTGTAACTGTACTGAAGCCGTTCAGGCTTTTTCACTTGCCATCACTCCGTAAACTGTACAGTGCAGCGACTATGTAGGTAGCATTCACGTATGGTGTCAGGAGCTAGAGGTGCTCTAGAGCCCGAACATCATGTCCCACCCTTTGGCTCCTCCCACAGTGGTTTGGGTTTCAATTCTGTAGTCGGTGTGTGGCCGCAAGGTGAAGTGAACCAGCCCTGCACCGTGTTCCTTTGTCACCTACGCAGTCTGTGTTAAGGCACCCGCCGTGCAGTGGAGCCAGGAAAAATGTCGCTAACAACGGCCCCGTGATGCTAGAAGATCAAGACCTCGGGGTCGGGGGTACGTTGTTAGCTGCCCAGGGTTGCGCAATGCCTGCGGGGTGTGGGCTGCATGAGCCTGACTGGAACACAGAGGGGGACACGAGCGGACCATATGCAAACATTATGTCATTTTCTGTAAGGGACTCGAGAATCCGTGGACTTTGGAGTCCATGTGGGCCCTTGAATCGACCCCTCACGTACATGGTGGGACAAGTGTAACGTCCTTCACTCAGGCCCATGTGAGGAGTAAACAAAAACACCTAGCGTAGTACTTATTAGGCCCAGTACTGCTCACCAATGTTAACTGTCCTGAGAAAATGATTCCAGCACCACGCAGCGTGCCACACTTTAATAGAACTGTACTGCCTCTCCCAGCGGCAGGCCTCAGAAATATGACAAGTGAATCCCCATCTGTTCCTACAGCTGAGGAGTGGTGCCCCGCCAACCAACCCGCACCCAGTCAGCTAGGGAAGAGCAGAGCTGGGGCCGGATGCTACCTGGCGAGTGTGCCTGGGGGAGCGAACACAATGCTGCCCTTGCCTCGGCAGCTGGCCAAGCAGAAGTCAAGCCTGGCACTTCCTGCCCGGCTCCCTGGCTGACCCCTCACCTCCTGTCCTCACTTGCAGAAGAAGCACAGAGCAGGAAGGGCAGGAGGCAGCCCCCAGGAAGCCAGGGAGGAAACCTGAGCTGTTCTTCTGTGCGGCTTCCTGTCATCTTCAGAACTAGGACTCAACCTCCTTTTTCTTCCCAGCTGCAGCCAAAGGGCAGCTGGAAAGACTGGGGCTGCGGGTCGATTTCCAGAAAGCCCCTTCACATCCAGGGTCCCCTTACCTGCCAGGTTGCCACCAGCTCCCGATGGCACGATCACTTCCACGGGGGACAGTGGGTGCGTGTCCAAGGAGGGCGAGCAGCGGAAGTAAGCAAAGAAGTGGTGGGCCATTTGCACAAGGACCCGAGACCAGTTGATTGAATTCAGGCTCATTAGGTTGTGCTCCTGGACAAAAGCCGTGTCTGCGAACACGGCCTTGATGGGCTCGTCCAGCTCATCACTGTTTCCCTCCACTGTCGGGAAAGAGGAGTGTATAGCTCTCGGGAGCAGGCCAGGCTCCTGGGTGCTCAGCTCCCAGTTGAGTCAGGTTCCCCGGGGCTGTGCCCCCAACCCCCAGGACCTGCACTAGGCTTCCCAGGGCTGGGCCTGGCTCTCCAGACTCGCTGTGAAGCTCGCTGTGATAGAAACCAGGTCTCTCGTACTTGAGTGCCTGAGCACCTGCCCTTGCTTCAGAAAACACAGACAATGCATCTGGAGCCACTGCCAATGTTGCAAGGTATGAAAGGTCAACCCTCTGAGATGCTGGGCTAAGAACTCCCACACTCGCCTTGCTGACTCTTTTACCAAGAAAGAACTGTTCACCTGACCATGAACAGCAGCAGGGCTCATCCCAAACTCCACAGCCCCATCAGTGTTGAAGGGACATGGTCCCCATGCTCCTGTGACCTGCCTTCATCTAGAACTCAAGGGTGACTGTTGTGCTCTCTGTCCTATGTGCTGGGTGAGCTTGCTTGGGCAGAGCTTCTCTTTTCTGTGCTCATCAGTTTAATTTATGCATGAATTAGTTTCTAAGTGAACCGCCCAGGACTCTAAGACATACGCCGTATGTCTCACTTACTCTTCTTTTGTTGCTGACAAATACCTGACACCCAAAATGAAGGAAGGAAAAGTTTATTTAGCCCACAGTCACTGGAGGTTTCAGCCTATACTTAGCTGGCTCCAAGGCAGAGGGGCACATGGCAGAGGGCAACCTTTCATGGGGGCGGCAAAGAGCAGGATAGGAGCCAAGGGAGGGGTAGCTGCAACAGTGGCTACAGAGAAGAAGTCTGCCTCCCTTAAATTCACTCAGGCTCTCCGCCTCAGGCTGGGTGTAGACTCACACTCATAATCCCAGCAGTATTATTAAGAACCATAATTCCAGTGGATCATGAGTTAATTTCAAACTCTAGAAGCCTCTGCCCCTTAACTGCATGAGGCTGTGGACAACTAGACACACACCATAATACCCTATCTAGTAATCACATCAATATTGATCTTTTCTGATACCTGCATCTATTTCTCCATACTTGGATGGCAGGCCATGGAAATTTGTTGGGGAAAGCATCAGAGCATGAATTAAGGTTGTTAACTACTGTTCCTTAGTCATTGTGTAGAAATAGTGAAGCTAGGGAAGACTCCAGAGCTCCATGTGAACCCCCAATGTCTTGAGATGGTTTGTGGTGGCCCCATTCCTTTGCCAGGGCCAAGTTACTCAGCACCTGGCATTCCCATGCAGTCAAGGATTGGCACCAAGATGGGTACATGAGGAACTCAGGCCAATGGGACATGGCTGGGGAGCCAAAAGATAACTCGTTGCCTTTGAGAGGGAGAGGGAGAGGGAGCAGGAGAGAGGGAGAGGGAGAGAGGGAGGGGGAGAGAGAGAGAGAGAGAGCGAGAGAGAGAGAGAGAGAGCGAGAGAGAGAGAGCAAGCTGTGTATCTCCACATCACCATCATAGAAGAAGAATGGGCCTTAGGATCAGAGAAGGCAGAGAGAGACTGGGAGGCATGTGGGTTTCTGAACGCACTGTTGAGTCACTGACTCGGCCAAGTGACGACCACCCCACCTCTGGATGTCCTGTTACAGAAGATGGGGATTATCCTCCTCAAGTTGGTCTAAGTCAGGTTTTCCATTACTTCCAGCCAAAATCATGCTAAATAACATAACCAATAGCTATCAAGTACTAATGATTCTGCATTGAACAAGTACACAATGTTCAAGGCAGCTAATGACTTTAGAAACCCAGTATCCACATTGGATATCCAGGCAATCCACTCCTACTTTCTGAGCTCATTGGTCTAAAGCAAAACACTGTTTGTCATTAGCACCTGAACTAGCACGCATCCTTATCGCAGCCAAACCAGAGGCTCCAAAGAGGAAAGAGAGAATTTGAACAGTGCTATTCATGAACAAAACTCATTTCTTTGACATCTCATGCCTTCTTCTCTTGAAGTTCAGGACAAAAGAAATACATCTTCCAGCTGCAGGGATCATACAGACGACTTAGCACCATGCTCATCTCTGCCATTATTTTAAAGATGAGTAGGGTTCTCTTACCCACAGGTCAAGAATGAGCTTTCACTCATGCTGTTAGGGAAAAAGCCTTTCAATATCTGTGTACAAGGCAAGAAAGGGGTTCGTGGCCAGAGAGAAGCACGCAAGACTATTCTCTACTTTAAAGCTTGGAAGAGTCGGTCCTAGATCCCTAAGTGCCAGTTTTGGAGTCTGAATCTTGTGTAATGAAGTCTTGGAATGATCGCAAGAAAGTGCACCAACTCTGGGCAGTTACCAAGGCTAATGTATAAGATTTTGCAACACAGCATGAGCTAAGCCATGGACTTCACCCTGGAAGGTGTGCGTGCTTGCTAAAGACAAAAGCCAAGGGAGATTTTGAGTTGCTGTTAAAAACAGACATAAGGGCCAGGGAGAGAGCTCAGTAGAATAAGCGCTTGCCTGGCAAGCACAGGGGCTTGAGTTCAATCCCCGGTACTGCAAAAAAAAAAAAAAAAAAAAAAAAAAAAAAAAAAAAAAAAAAAAAAGACATAAGCAACTGATGCAATTCCCAGGAGTAGGGTTTGTTTCCATGATGCCGTTGCTTCTTGACAAAGCCAGGGTTACATGAAAACATCCTTTATGGGATTATACCAGGATGCCAGGCCGCTCGTAGGAGGAATACTCTCTGCCATCACCTTTGCTGACCTGCCAGATGAATAACCAAACCAAGAGAGGTCACGTGGAGAGGCCCAGTGTGCAAAACTTCAGTGAAGGCCTCCACTCCTCATATCCCTGCCCTCGTGCTGGTGCTTCCTGAGGACTAGGGGATTTGAGGAGCACAGAGTTCCAACCACGCTCTCCCCATCTTTCCCTGTTCTCAGTCTCCACACTGATGAGATACATTCAGAACAGCTGATCTGATGTGAGGCTTTCGCTTATACGACTAGGAACCCGGCACTAAGCATGGGGACCGTGGAGCAGCTTCCTGTCTTAGCTCCTTGCACCTGCCGGCCACATGCATGCTTTAGTCATTTCTAGACTGTAAGGGCGGGCGGATCTGCCCAGACGTCGTGATGCCTTCTGTGAAGTATTCACCGAGTGTGTGTCCTCTAAACTTCAGCACACCGGGGACAAAGCTGCACTTGCTCAGCTCGGTTACAGCTCTGCATGGCTGGGCGGTTCACACACGACTGCAGCAAGCACAGCCTGCGTGAGGTGGTTTCAAACCTGCACTTCCTATGTTTCACTGCTACGACCCGCTTGTATGTCTGCCACCTCCAACTGTTTAGGGGACTGCACAGCCAGGAGCCCTCTCAGAATGCAGCTGATGAGGTAAGGAAAGGAGAGAGACAGGAGAAAAGCAGGGATAGCCAGCTGGCCAACTGAGCTGTTTTGTCCCAAAGCAGACCCCATAGAGACCGTGATGGGGCAAGAGAGACTCCATTTTTTTTTCCTGTAACTCCATTGTAACAAAAATTCACTTAAACTGTAGGTGAACTTATTCCCTTTCACTCCTACCCCTAGTTAACTTTAAGTCTACTGAGAAAAACAAGGCCAAAAAAAGGGAACAATCTGGGGCCAGGGAGATGGCTCAGTGGAATAAGCACTTCCCTGGCAAGTGTAAGGTCCTGAGTTCAATCCCTGGTTCTGCTAAAAAAAAAAAAAAAAAAGGGAACAATCAGAATAGCTTAGGAGGTAGGACATTTGTACCAAGTATCTGACCAGACCACAGTCTTCTGTGACTGGCAGGTGGTTGCTATGGCTACCTAAAAATTATGTGACCTGAAAGCAAATTTCAGGCCAGTGCCCAAAATTTAGGAACTGTGACTCGAAGTCAGGATGTTGGTCTCGCGCTTGCAATAAAATCTTCCTTGTTCGTATGCACCCATCTCTTTTGTGGGGACCTTATCTTCCTTCGCTCGCTGTCATCGGCCACCACGACAGTGTCACGCTGTCCCTCACGTCTGCCTCACCACCCACCTGCAAACACGTGGACATTCTCCTTCAGTACCGTCGTCATCTGCAGCTCCTGAATCTTTGAGCAGCGACCTTTGGGCAGCAGAACGATGATATCCACGTTCTTTGCCCCCTGCACACTCTCAATGGCAGCGCTTCCTGTGTCCCCAGAAGTTCCTGGATGGGAGGAAAGAAGAAACATCCACTTTAGAACAACAAGGAAGGACAGAAATGGCCTTGAAGCATCGGTGGCAAACGAAGCAACAACCTGGGGTCTCAGGAACTTAGGACTCACAACATTTGCTGAACTGGGTAATCTTAAGCAGTCTGAGCATATAGAAGTATTATTCTAAGAAGGAGCCATAGTTTTTTTCAGGATGGCAAAGACAAGGCTAAGAATGTTGCCCTGGACATCCCTGACTCGTCTGAGGGCATCTCGCTGGCACAGCCCTAAAGTTAGGGTTCTAAGGAGCTCTGTGCCTGCACCCACAGTGCGCACCCACAACAACAATGACATGCTTCCTCCTCTTCTCCAGGAAGTACTGCAGGAACTGAGCGGTGCAGGACAGGGACAAGTCCTTGAAGGCATACGTGACCCCGTGCCACAGCTCCAGCACGTTCAGCCCGTGCTTCAGCCTCTGCAGATGGACCACATCTCTGGAGCGAAATCGGCTGAAGGCTCGGTCGATCAGATCTGTGAGGGTAGGAGGGTTGGATGAACATTCCAAATTGGGCATTTCCATCTCCAGAAGTGATATGGGAAGACTTTTATTTATTTATTTATTGTGGTACCCACAACAACAGTGGGGACTGAATGCAGGCCCTGTGCTTTGCAGGCAAGCGTTTAGTCTACTGAGCTATCTCCCTGGCACAAGACTTTTATTTTTTACTCCAAGCATTTCTTCATTGTCTGAGGGTTTTTTAAAGCATTTATTACAATAAAGTCAATTAAGTAGTTATATAACAAACAATCAAATGCCAGATCCTCTTAATTTTTCCTCTCAAAGACAGAAAGATTTCGTTTCTTGGTTTTTTTCCACTACTAAATTTCACACGCAGGGCTGGGGAGATAGCTTGGCTGTTTAAGTGCCTGCCAGGCAAACATAAGGTCCCAGGTTGGATTCCTGGTATCACATGCTGCACTGATGCTGGAACCCCAGGTGTGCTGTGCTGGCCACCAAAATGGGGTGTGGTGGGGCATGCCTGTAATCTCAGCACAGGAGAGGCTGAGACAGGAGGATCACTATGAATCTAAGCTGTGTAGTGAGGCCCTGTAACAAATAAATAAATAAATATTAAATTTCACACCCAGGATTCCAGAACCAGGCATGGTAGAAAGGCAACAATACCCCCAGCAAGGCCTTCTATCTAGAACACAGCTTCTCAATCCTCAGTGGCAGAGCACGGACACAGAGTCTTTGTTAAAATGCACAGCCCAGGTTAGTGGTCTGACAGAGCCTGAGCATCTCACAAGGCTCTGAGTGAGGTCAGCACCACCATCAGACCGCGTTCTGAGTGGGGCTTTGCCTCCTGTAGCCACACACACCAACTGTTACATCACGGGCTTTCTTTGTGGCCCCCGGGCCAACAGTGCTAGTCCTGTGTGGACACTTGATAGACTGCAGGGTTCTCGGGGCCACCCCAGAACTTCTGGGTCAGAATCTGATTTTAACTGAGATCCCAGGTACACAAACTGACACAGTGCAGTTTGAGACAAGCTAGTCCAGAACTAAGTCTCTTCAGAATGACCACTCCAGGGGACAAAACAGAGATCTGAGGTTCTGGTGTTTTATATGCACAAAAGAAACACCCCAACATGCAGAATGCTCAGGATAAAATCCCTAATCTTTGCAGTTTTTTTTTTTTTTTTTTGAGGGGGAGGGTTTGTACCAGGAATTGAACTCAGAACTGTGCACTTGCTAGGTAGGAGCCTGTGCCACTGAGCTGTCTCCCTAGCCCCAAATCCCTAATCTTAAAAAAATCTCTTTTTCTTCTTCTTTTGAGAAGGATCTCACTATGCAGCCAGCTGGCCTCAGACTCACAGAGACCCTCCTGCCTCAGCCTCCTGGGTGTTGGGATTACAGGTACATACTGCTTTGTACGGTTTTTAAATAACAAACTAAAAGGAACAAATTCTCTACAGCTCACTTTAATGTTCATCTTGAAAGCAGAAAGTGGAACAGATTAAAAAGTTTGGATTTCTAATTTTGAGATCCATCCCTCTCCCTCTCCCTCCCCCCCCCCCCCAGTAGGGGTTGGGCACAGGATGCTCACCATTTAAATCCTCTCTTGGAATGAGCTCAGGCCCAATGAAGAGGCTGCAGAGTTCCTTCACCAGGCTGGGGTAGGATAGGGAGCTCCAGTGCCCCAGGGTCTTTCGGTCCAGCTGGGGCAGCTCCTCGGGCATGTAGAGGCCCCCATCAGGTGCATAGCCAGAGCAGAGGGCACCCTCAAAGTCCACCCGGGGGGCTGTCCCCCGTGTGCTGATGTACCACATGACCCTGGAGACCTGCAGAAAGAGTGATCCCAGAGCCACTAAGTCTTCAAGCTTCAGGACCCCACAGGGTAAAGCTGAAGCACTCAGCCCTCAGCTGGCATCAGGCATGAGGAAGTCTCATACCTGCTTTATCTGGTCTTGTGCAAATCATGAGCTCCAGCTGGGGTGGAGGCAACGCTACTGCCCACTATCTTGGAGCATGCTGGGAAAAGGGAAGCCCAGACTTTCCTCACTCATGACAAGAAACCCTTAAAATGGGGAAAGAAATAGCAACAGCAGGCGATGGTCACTCTGATGAGATGGAGTTACGCGGCATGCGGCCCTTTGAGCAACTCACTTTTAGAGTCTGTTAAAGTCTTATCACTTTAACAGACTCTAAAAATGGATCTCAGTGCTGGCAGCTCACTAGACTCCATTTGGGAACTATACAGCAATCCACACGCTGAGTGTGGTAGAGCTCACCTGTAATCTCAGCACTCTGGGAGGCTGAGGCAGGAGCAAGGAAAATTCAGGCCCAGCCTGGACAACTTAGGGAGACACTGTCTCAAAATAAAAAAAACAGGCTGGGGATGTAGCCCAGTGCCAAGGCCCTGGGTTCAAACCCTAGTTCCAAAAAATTACATAAATAAATATTAATAAGCAATTCACATGCCCAGGACCTTGCCTGGATCAATTAAATGAGATTGTCTTTAATAAGCATCCTGGAATGAGCCTTAGGTGCAGCCAGGGTGAAGAATGGGGGACAATGCATCTCAGTTTGGCTGTGACTTTCCTAGCTTTGAAACTGACAGTTTTACTGGGTGTGGCAGTGCACACCTGTGATCCCAGCACTCAGGGGCAGAGGCAGGAGGATCCCTGTGAGCTCAAGGCCGGCTGGCTACACAAGTTCAAAGTCTCCCTAAGTTGTCCAGGCTGGGCCTGAATTTTCCTTGCTCCTGCCTCAGCCTCCCAGAGTGCTGAGATTACAGGTGAGCTCTACCACACACAGCGTGTGGATTGCTGTATAGTTCCCAAATGGAGTCTAGTGAGCTGCCAGCACTGAGATCCATTTTTAGAGTCTGTTAAAGTGATAAGACTTTAACAGACTCTAAAAGTGAGTTGCTCAAAGGGCCGCATGCCACGTAACTCCATCTCATCAGAGTGACCAAAGCCTGGACTACTACTGAGACCTGCCTCAAACACAAATAAATAAAATAAAGTAAAAAAAAAACCCTGAAAATGCCACGTCCCAGGAAACCAATCTTAGACAAACTAGGAAAGCTGGCTGTCCTCTTGGATAACCAGTACCCTACGTCTGAGCCTAACTTAGGGACCCGGGTAGTAACGCTAATGTGTTGCTCTTGGAGCTCTCTAGCTACGGTCAATCAGCCCTGCCTAACTGCCACAGCCTTAGAGCACTCTTGCTTTGGGGTGTTGGGGGGGGGGGGTGAAAAGGATCACAGCAGTGAACTTAGGGACTCTGGTGTTAAAGGCCCAGGGTCCCTCTGGGATGGACTAGACACAGTTTCCCGGTGCCATGGAGACTTTTCTGTGTCAGGCCCCGAGGGGGAGGACGCCTGGTCACTTCCTGCTCGGTGCCTCTGACACCTGTGCACACAGGGACACCCGCATGGGCTGCCATGGGGCCCTCCCCTGCTCCAACTGAAAGCACATCTAATTTAGGGGTACAGGTGAGCTCCATCCTCCAAACCGTGTGAGGCTTTTGAAAAGTGAACCATTATGTTGGGCAGCGGGTCTAAGCCAGTGCTATCTCAGATACTCAGGGCCACCTCGTGGAGGAGTCACCCCAGGGAACAAAAGCCTGGCAGGCACAATGCAGACATGGAGTCTCACGAGACAGAAGCTGGGTCAGGAGCCCCAGGGAAGAGAAGACTAACTGATTCCGTGGCTAGGACCAGCACCAATGCGAACATCGCATGGTGTCGAGCAGGCGGCCCAGGTTGGACTCTTCAGGACCAGGCTAAAGGTTGCAACCAATTGCTAGAGAAACTGCTGCGGGGCTGGGGGCTAGGAGCTGGGCGCTGGTGCTGGGTGCTAGGGGCCGGGCGGGTAGGTTATAAACCCAGCAAAAGAAAGTATTTTCGTAATCTGAGCAAAGTAAATCTCGTGAACCCAGGACACTGGGGGCCGCTCTGATTCTCTGCTTTTAGGGGATCGAGGCCACACTGTCAGGGGGCAGAGGCAAAGGCTGCCCTGGGCCCGGCACACGGGGGTGTTACAGGCGCCCAGAAGGACACAGGCGCGTGCTCCGCAGGATAAGGGCCGGCCCTGCTCCGCCCAGGCCACAAGGGGCAGCAGTCCCAGGCCAGCTGAGCAAGATAGAGACGAGAAGTGAACCGTGCGCAACAAAGGCTAGAAATAGGATCAGCTGCGGGGACCACAGCGGAGGGTGGGTGGGGGTGGGGGGATACTTTCGCAGGACGCTTGTTTGAGGACTCGAGGTATAGGATTATATGGAGGACAGATTAAGCGACCTCTGGGGGGTACATTACTAGAATTATATTCCTTGGGATACGTCTGTATCTTATTTTAGAGCGGAGATGATGCAGGAAAGCTGCAATAACTAGGGCAAATAATGAAGAAGGGGCTGCCCGAAGGCCGGGTTTGGGGTGACGGGGGTAGGAAGGCACGGGCGGAGGCTGATCTGACCGCGCGCGTCCCCGGGGTGGAGGCCGAGGCAGGGCGATCCTCAGGTGGCTCGCTGGAGTTCAGGGCCCCTCCAGGACTCTGGAACCAGGCAGGAGGCGCCGAGCAAGGGAACCCTCCTACCACCCGCGGTTACAGCCGGGCGCGGAGTCGGCGCAGCGCTGCGGGGCTGGGAACGGCAAGGGCGGGCCGCAGGCGCAGGGTGCGGCGCTGCGCGGTTACCGGGAGTGGGCGGCCGGGCGCGGGCAGCCGGTCCGGTAGTGGAAAACTCGGCCCAGCTTCAGGTGGCCCCCGCAACTGCGGCTCTGCCGCGTCGGAGGAAGGGGCGGGCTGAGGGCGGGGCCTTCCCTGCGGGGCGGGGCCAGTCTGCGGGGGGCGGGGCCAGCCTGCGGTGCAACCCCGGCCTCTTAGTACAAACTGCAAAGCCTGAGTACCCTCAAGCGCTCATTTTTCAGGCGAAAAAACAGCGGGATGCGAATAAGAAAGACACTTTCCTGCTCCGGGCTGCAGACCTCTCTCTCGCAAAATCTGGAAGCCGGACAAACTGTTTTCTTAAACTGGGTCTGGAATCCAGTTGGTGGGAGAGGTCGACTTAGCAAAGGAAACATCTTTTTATTAGGCATAAATCTATTCTTGGGGAAAAACGACACTGCAGTTCTTTTTTAAGAAATAAACGATTTGAAGAAGGTAAACGCCCTCTAGGTTTCACTGGCTTCACACGCATGCACCTGTGACCCGCTTGGGTGGCACAGTTCGAGGAGCTGGACAGAGCAGCTGCAGTCAGAGGCTTAGCCCCTGCTCTGGCCTGGACCTCTGCGGGATGGAGGGGATCCTGTGTCCCTTCTTCTTCCTGCTGCTGGTGGACTTTCGCTAATCTGCCTACTCCGATTGCCTACTGTCCCTGATTTCGGCACACAGAAATGTCCACCTGACCTACCAGCTGCCACTGCTGCCTGACTGGGCCCGCTGGATCTCAGATCCCAGGGAAGTTGCTTGCTGTTTAGCTGTGGGGCTGTCCTTCCCAGCACAACCTCCTGCATGGCCAGAAGAAATAGGCCTGCGGGGAGCTGGCAGTAATCATAGAGATGTGGATGGAGTTCAAGGACATGCCTGCAAATGTTTTTATGAAGCTAAAACGCTTCCACTGACCTTTGATATTATTGGGTAGAGAACTTAGCTGTGTGTAGCTTTGACACCAGAGATTGGCTCAGGATCTTCTGAGTGCGGTTTCCTCCGGTGACATAAAAGACTGTGCAGAGGGAGGAGTCACCTGTCCCCATGTAATAGAATGTAGGAGTCAGGGCCCAGAGCATGGAGCATGGAGGGCCGGAGACGAAAGCAACCTACTAAAGCCCTCTAGCTTGGTGGAGGGCAGAGGCCAGGGCTCTGGGTTCTTCTGGAGTCCAAGTGGACAAGGACAGTTGGACAGAAGGAGAGAAGAAGTGTTTATGAATCAGAACACATGTTTAAATTTCTACATTGATGATTTATCACTCTATTCAATGTGTGAGAGGGATTTGAGGAGATGGGGGTAATACCCAAGTTCAAGTGCCCTGAAACAGTCCCGGATCATTTCTGGAGTTTTTGACTGTAACAAGAGTTCCAAATAAATAGCCCCAAACTATATTGCATCTTCAAAAACTGACTGGCACAGTTCCAGTTGCCCTTTTTAGCAGAAATGGACAGGTTGATCCTAAAATTTGTGTGGAAATGCAAGGGACCCAGAATAGCAGGAATAATCTTGAAAAAGAATAAAGTTGGAGTCCTTAGACTTTCTGATTTTAACGCCTAGTACAGAGCAATCAAGGTGACATAACATTGGTGTAAGGTATGAAGAGATGGAAGGGGTAGAACGGAGAGTCCAGAAATACACTCCCACATGTACAGTTAACTGATATTTCATGAGGATGTCAAGACCATGCCTTGGGTGGCATGGGGAGGGGAAGAAGAGACAATGAATGACAACTGGACAATTGTTGTCCAGTTGCAACTGAGTGAATTTGTGCCCCTAGCTCACATCATTTAGTTCAATAACACATGTGGAGGAATCAAAACTTTAAAACTCTTACAGAAAACATGGCCTTTAATCTGTGATCCCAAATAAGCAGCCAGCAGTACAGCACCTAAGGCACATGCAACAACAGAGCAAACAGACACATTGAACTTGATCAAAATTAAAACTTCTGTGCATCAAGGGCTTCTATTAAGAAAGCTAGAGGACAGCCCACAGAATGGGAGGAGATGTTTATAAACCACACACCTGCAGAGAGTCCAGCATCCGCAATATAATACAATTTGCTGGCCACGTATCTCTTTCACGGGGTTCACTCTCACCCTGAGGTGTGTACTTTTCCTATTTTTAATTGGCCCATACTCGTGCTGCTGAGCATGCTTCTTTTTTTCATAACATTGCTATTGTGTTTTGTTTTGTTTTTGATGCTGAGGACCGAACCCAGGGCCTCCAACTTGCTAGGCAAGCATTCTACCGCTAAGCCAAATCCCCAGCCCCATCATACTGTTCCTATTGTGAAACCTCACTCCCTTGGGCACTTGCCTCAACCACTTCTTTGTTTAAGGTAGAAAGAACCTAGAAACTGTCCCTAAAAGACTCCAGCATCCCAAGCCTGGTAACAGGGCTACTCTGCAAAGCTGGCCTTGTCTGTTCCTGCCTAGGACCTCTGTCCTTGCAGCCATCTCCTGCCCAGACTAAGACAGAGGCCCTGCTACAGTATATGTCCCTATAGGATTGCTGGCCACAAAGGAAAAGGATTCTTGATTGGAAAAGGGAAAGTTGTGAGCTGTAGAAAATCTCATCGTGAGAAAAGCTGTCGTAAAGTTAGGCCCGAAAGGCTTTCTAGGTAGCTCAGTTGTTTGAAGTGCTACTTGGGCAAATGCAGTCGGGGGCATAGGACTGTGGTTGGATTCCCAGCTCCAGAAGTTGCACCAGACCTGCCCTTAAGACAGCCTGGAGTAGGGAAAAAAAAATCCTTCTCAAATTTTAAGGGCTGGCCAAATAGCTCAGCAGATTAAAGTGCCTACTTAGGCAGACACAGGATCCAGGAGTTCAATCCCTGGGCCTGCAGTGCCAGCCCCACCCCCAGGGCATGCTGAGACAGCAATTAAGACTGAGTGTGGTAGCCCCCACCTGTAATCCCAGCATTTAGGAAGCTGAAAACAGGAGGATTATTATAAGTCCGATCTACACAGTGAGATCCTGGAGACCCTGGAGATGCTGTCCTAAAATGCAAAAAAAAAAAAAAAAGTTAGGTCTGAAGAACTGGAGGGCAGTATCATTTTCCTAAATCAAGAGAGGATGGGTGGAGGAGGTCCCTGAGCTATGTTTTTTTGGTTGGTACCAGGGATCGAACTCAGGACCTTGTGCTTGCCAGGCTTCCCTAGGCTAGGTTGAATGGATATGTAGTTGTTGGAAGGTGAGATGTTGATTCTTTGGGCGGCCATTAGAAAATAATTATATAAGCTGTGTGTCCTGTATAAACTTGTTCCCCCTTGCGGAACCCCAAACTATGACAGCATCTGACCGCCCAGCTGGGCCTGGAGACCCTTGTTGGCCTATGAGCCGAGGGAGGTTGGGACTCCTCAGGTGTCCTGGCTGCTGACTGAGACATCTCATTTCTCCTCTGCATGGGCTCTCAGCTTCAGCAAGGTTAACCTGGCTTCTTGACTGTGGTCGTATTAAGTCCTAATAGCGGAAGAAGGAAAGCTGCAAAACCTTTAAGTCCTGGGCCCTGCAGCTCACCCCCTACTGTATTCTATTGTCCAATGTAGACTCTCAGGGGCAGGATTAACACTCATTACAAAGTGTTGATTGGACACAGGGTGACTGGATTCCTTGGGGCCATCAGGCATTGGTTTGAGGGCCTAAGTTTGCGATGCCTCTCAGGGATCTATGTGGACACACTGAGGTAAGCAGTTAGGTACATGAGTGTAAAGTGGAGAGAAGGCCAGAGATTTCAGATAAGGCTGTAGCCATTAAATTCATGAAACCAAATGGGATAACTGAAGGGAGCAGTAGAGATAAGGAAAATACGTGAAGATGCATTTCAACTTTGAGGGTGCTCATACGGCTCAAAGGGACAGGACAGAGGGCCCCGAGGGCGTCCGTCCATCTGTGCAGCCCGTTCAAGGAGGAGGCTGCTGGGACGCCCCTTTGGAACACAGCAACCCTAAAGACGACCATCTAACCACAGCTGGTTGCCCATCACTGGTTACCCATAACTAGTAATGCACAACTTGTCTATAATGACTAGACAAAACTGCTGGTTGTCCATTGCTAGTTACTAATTACTAGTAAACTAGCTGCAGAATATGGGATGACAATTCATTGTAATTCATAATTAATAACTAGTGATAATTGATCTGTTGTGGGTAGTGGGGGTTACTAGTTAATGAATTATACATAACTAGGTGTAGGTAATTAGTCCTGAATAAACTATGATTAACTAGTTGTGATGACTAGTATTAACAAGCTGCCGATAACTTCCCATTTCCACAAGAGCTGTCTTCCTGTGGCCTCTGATTGGTCTTTATTTTATTTACATGTATATAGAGAGTCCAGCAAAAACTGTATACAGACTTCAGGAGAAGAAAAGATTATGTGCATATTTTAATGCTCAATTTACGGAGACATCGTGAGAGGCATACAAGGTAGCTTTGGCCCCTCAGCTACAGGAGATGCTCGAAGTGGTGACTGCCGGCTCCCACGCGTTAGCTCGGTGAAGCGCTGCCTGGGTGACCCTGGCCACTGAAGCTGCTGCATGTGTGGTTTTAGTTTCTTCTCTAAAAGAAGAAACTATTGTGCTGGGACATGAAGAGGCAGGAGAAAGGGACAGGAAATGCCAATGATCAGACAGGAAGAGGCGCTATGTCGCTGGGTAAAAAGAAAAGAATTCGGATTGTGTTGGAGTTGCTCTTCAGGCAGGCAAGGACCAGCGTAGAGTGAGAGTGTTGGTGGGGTGGAGGGGATGTGTGCAGGCGCTGGCGATGGATTCAGAGACTCAGGGCCCCGTGAGATTGCTGGTGTCCCGTAGTGTTTGTTGGTAAGTTTGTTTGATTCTCCTAAGAGTGTGTGTGTGTGGGGGGTGCTGAAGGATAGGAGGAATGTTTGAAATTTAGTGTCATAAATACCAGCTACCCATAAAGCACAACGAAGGAGGAGAAGGAGGAGGAGAAGGAAGAAGAGGGGGAGGGGGGAAGGAGGAAGGTAGAAGGGGGAGGAGAGGGGGAGAAGGGAGGAGTACAGAGAATAGAGAGAAAAAGAAACCTAGAACAGAAACCCAACCATCAGAGCCCAGTTCCAACAAATGAGCAAGCTTCCAACTATTGTCACCAGAATAACCCTACAGACAGTAATAAAAAAAAAAAAAAAAAACTTTGCAAATTTTAGCAGCAATGGCGCTTATTGCCTCTGTGGATCTGATCCTCTCAACTGTAGAAGTGTGAGTATCGTGACTTGGCATCTTCACGGGTCTTCTACCCAACTGGCCCAGGTTCTAATCTTTGGTGTCTGTTCTGGCTCAGCCCACAAGAACCACCAGAGGGCGCTCGTTCTGCCCTGGCTGAAGAGACGCGCTTTGGGGCCAGGTTGGTTTTTTGTTTTTTTGTTTTTTTGTTTTGTTTTTTTTTTGTCTTTTTGAGACAGGGTCTCACTATGCAGTTCAGGCTGGCCTTAAGCTCACTTTGTAGCTCAGGCTGGTCTCGAACTCACAACAATCCTCCTGCCTCAGCCAGGTTGTTTTTTGACGAAGTCAGAACCGAGATTCACTTCCTTTGCCTTTCTGCCTTGGGGTCTCCTCCCTCTGGCAGGACATCAACAATTGTGGGTAGGGCGCTGAATATTCCACATGCCACACTCTCATGGTATGTGGGGTAAGTGCACAGCTTACTACTATTTTTCTAGAAAGCTGTGTTAGGGGAAGCCTTTCTCTCCTGTTGTCTTGGCACCCCAGGTCTGGGGACTGTTGCACTGGGGTGCAAGGCAGCGAAAGCGCATAACTTCATCCTTCTGGTTTGAGTCCCTGGCTTGGCATTGTCTAAATTCACAGCACCAGGTGGGGAGGGGAGTTCATGTGTCTGTTGAAAGGTCTACACTGTGGGCCGAGGAGATAGCTCAGTGGCATAAGCGCCTGCCTGGCAAGCACAAGGTCTTGAGTTCGATCCTGGCTACCAACATAATAATCGTGATAGTCATAATCATCTACACAGAGAGGCCGCCTTGCTCCCAGTCTCAGTGCAGGCAGGCCTTTTCCAAGAACATAATAACTTTGGAAAAAACAGCAGAATGAGCTTGAGAAGGATAAAAATCTGCAGCTGTTTATACTGTGATGTCACTGGGAGCAGTGTTTACGGTGCTGGCCGTTAGGGTGTCCGGGCCAAGTTCTGAGGTTCTTTTGTTCATACAAATAGGGAAAGCACACTTACCTACTTCCTCCCACTGAAGCAAAATGAATTCGGAAGCCAGGTGCTGTGGAGATTGCCAAAGCCTCTAGCTTCTCATCCTCCAGAGAGAGACTTCTCAGGAAGTAAATCTCCTCTAGGATGGGTGTGGTTATCTTAAAATGTAATAAATGTACTTAGTCTGGGGAATAAGAGGGATTCAACTCCTCAAATCTCTTGGGGAGTCTACCTTTAGGGAGGTGCAAGGCTGTGGCAATTCAAATGCAGCAGAAGATGCCCCCCATCCCAGCAAACTTCAGTTAGTTGCCCAGGTAACAATTCCAGTTCCACTTCCTGTTCCTTTTGTTTCTTAGAAACTGCCGGCCACTGTGATGCATATTGCAGGAGCCAGTCCCCAACTGACAAGCCGTCCTGCTTCTGTACTTGCTGCTTGCTTGTCCCATAAAAGCTCTAGACCACTGGAGGTCAGAGCCTGGTATTTTGGGAATGATCTCGATTGTTGTCCATTGGTGTAAATAAATCTCAAGGAGTCACAAGTCAGAGGTCCAGAAGGGTGGGAGGAGCCCGGGACTCTGGCTTTTTCCTTGAGCAGGTCCCCTCAGATTCTTTGCTAGAACCCAAACAAGAGGTTAACTACTGTATTTCTGCTGGAAATAGAAGGACAGATGAAAGAGAAGCAAAAAGGAGAAGGACATGGGGGAGATAAACAATCGTTTCAATGCTAGGGCACCAAAAGGAGCACCCATGCCATCCTCTGTGCCACGCGCCCTGCACGGAGCTCTCCCCCATGCGGCATCGTGAGACCTCCCTTCCTGTTTCCTTCACCCCTTATTCCTCCTTTCCACTCGTCAGCAAGGCCCTGGGCTCTCTGCACACAGCGTACAGCCTGCTTCCCACCGTCTCCCCTGCACCCCTGTGCTCCCACTGTACCTCTCCATCCATCACAGTCCACGCTCAGGGCAGCAGGGCCGGCCTCAGCCCACCAGGAACTGCAGCCTCAGCATCTTTCACTGTTAGAACTTGCTTCACAGCCGCTGTGTCCCTGAGTGATTTCCTCAATCTCAGCTTGGAACACCTCAGTCCTCACTTCCTGGGTTGCCCAGGCAGCGACTGGCTTTCTTCCCTTCTAGCTTAGGCCCCAATTTTTTGATCCCTGCTGCTCCCTCTGACTAAATGCAGTTCCCTAGTCTCTTCCACGACAGGGACTTTCTGACAACTGAGGTCTCTGTACTAATGTCACTTCCAAGAGTTCCCTCCCTGGTCACTCTCCCTTCCCTGTTTATACCAAATCGTCCTTCTTATTTTCTTCACAGCACTCCCCAGTCTGAAGCTGTCCTGCTTATTCTTCGATGTATTTCTCACCCACCGCCACCTCTTCCCCACCTGGACATCAGCTGTTGGCCCCAGCAGATTCACCATTGTGTCTACAAATTCCAAGGGCCAGCCATCACCTGCTCCCTTAAGGAGAGCTGCTGTTGGTGGGGGTGACAGCCACCTCCTTTTCCATGTGGGATAATAGGTGCTAACTTGCTGCCTCAGGGGGCCTTGGAGACCTGGACCCACCCTCCCAGCCCCTCTGTCCTCCGGCTGGTTTAGTTCCCTCTTCACGCTTTGTGCTGGCTGGCTGTCTCCCCTCTCCATTCCAAACAGCAGCATCTGTAGTAGCAGGCACACTTCTGTGTTCACCACTTTCACTTGAACACCCAGGATGGGAACGCAGGTGACACTAAACACGGCCAGCCCTGAGATCCGTGGTTAGGGACTGGCTTGGGCTCCCATGGACAGCCCAAGTCCCTCTAAGAATGCCAAAGCATTTGCATGGACCACAATCCATGCAGGTCCTTCTGTGTGCTCTAAGCCATCTCTAGATTACTTATAATACCTACTACAGTGTACACACAATGTAAACAGCTGTTACACTGCACTGCTTGGGAAATAACAAGAAACAGTGTATCATGTTCAGTACAAATGCACATTTCCTTATTTTCAACAGTTTCAGCCTGCAGTTGCTTGGACCTGCAGTTAAGGGGGCCGAAGGCAAAGTTTTCCCGGCCCCTGGCCACACCAATTCCTTTGCATATTGCATCCAGCGACTCTTGAACACAGCAGGACTGAGGAGCAGTTGTGACATGGACCGTGTGGCCTACGTGTAGAACAGTGGCCCTTCGCAGGAAGAGTTCACGGGCCTCTGATTTAAATGATCCCAAGTACAGTCAGCGGCGTGAAGGCAGACAGTACCTGTCTGAGAGCCTTGACGTGCTCACCACGGCTGGCTCTGTCCCTCGCAGTGAGGCACTCGTAAGATCCCGGCTGGTGTTCGTCTGCCAAGGAAGAGGAAAGGAGGACAGGCGCCAGAGGCCTGGCAAATGACACAGATCACAGTAGGATGTAGGGCCAGGGGGTCAGTTTCAAATGCAGGCTAGGTTTCAAATCAGGCCAGGTACTATCCTGAGGTTGCTTGAGAGAAGTAGCAAAAGCGGGGACCCCAAAAGACATCCTGGAGTGCGGGATGGGTGGGGGAGAGCAGCGCGAGTCCCCTGGCACAGAGAGCATTGAGGTGCTCTGCGCTTGGGGAAGGTGATAAAGTGGACATCAGACGTCTCACAACATCCACAGGAGTTGGGGTGAGCCTCCAGCTGTGGGTCCCTTACTCTCCCGCCTCGGTCAGCCTGTGGATGTCGCTGCCTTGGGAGGACAGTAGCCTCGAGGGAGGTACCCTCCAAGGGCTCGCAGTCCAGGGAGCAGAGAGGGAGGGACAGGGAGAAATGCAGAGTCCCACGGAGAAGCGCTGCGAGGAAGGCAAGCAGAGTCGTGCTGCAGGAAGAGTGGAGAAGCTGCCAGCGGACCCGGGGGAGGAGCTGACCTCTGCGCTGGCTCCGGGTTCGCGGACATGGGTGGAACTGAAGAGGGCTTCGCAGACAGCAGCAGGAAGTTGGCAGGTGCAGTACCTAACCCTGAACCTGAAGTGGGACCTTCCTGACCCTCACATCAAGGTGGTTACACACATTACCACTAGATGGCAGCACTTGCCAAAGATGCTTGCGACAGTCGTGTTGAGTCTCAGGCCTACATTTGGAGTGGAGTGTGTGTGTGTGTGTGTGTGTGTGTGTGTGTGTGTGTGTGCGCGCGCGCGCGCGTTGGGGGGGCGGTGCTTAGGGTTGCCAGTGGAATTTTTCTGATTAAAAAGACCATTTATCTAAATTAAATTTCTCTATGGCATTTTTTTTTTTCATGTACCAAAGAGGGTCAGAAATCAGGCAAATCTCAGTATTTTTCATAGTTATTCCATAGAGACTGCAAGTCCTGGGAAGGGGGAGGCGGCCACGGCCAGTGCTCACATTAGTGGCGCTGCCCCTGATGCTTCCCTGACCTCCAGGAGGCGGCGTCTTCTTGCTTGGCTTCACCCATAAGTAGACAGGGATCGGGCAACAGTGGTCTAAAGTAACTCTTTCAGAGTCACACAGCAAGTGGGGCGGCCCCCACATTCTACAGATACAACTACCTCTTAACCTGGACATTTGCTATCATCCTACCCTCAGAGAAGCTGTGCTCGCAATAGTACCAGTGGGGCCTTTGTAAGGCAGAGCGATCCATGCAGCGAAAGCGTGGGGTGTGAGGCGTTGGGTTGGCTGCGTGCAGCGCGTCGGGGAGGAGGGGGCAAAGCTGAGGGCGGTGCTCTCTGCCTCGCAGACCCTTACATGTGAGGAGAGCACAGAGCGGCCCACGGCCGAGCCCCTCAGCAACCCGGCTCTTTGTAAGAGAAGACGAATGAAAGAAAAGAAAGAAAAGAAAACATGTTTATCACGTGGATGCTGATTCATCCATGTCTGATAAGTTGAAGACAGAAAAGAGAAAAAGCCAAGGTGGGGGAACAGACGCTGGAGCACAGAAGAGGGGTGCGGAGAGGCAGCTGGGGGCCGCCCCCAAAGAGGGCCTCTCCTCTGCATGGCCCTGCTGCCAGGGGTGCTGGGGGACTCCTATGTGTCCCATGGGCTGAAAGCAGAGTAGGAGCTTGGGTCCCTAGACCCTGAGCCAGCTCCTGGGTGAGGGGAGGGTGGCCCTGCTGTGGCAGGTCAGGTGGCAGCATCAACTATGCCTTAAGATTTAAGAGCATCCAACCACAGAGATAACAAATGTGTGTTGTGTTTTTCATGGTAGTGAATCAGTTGGTAATATCTGGTAATGGAAATGAGAAACAAGGGAAGGGAAGGAGATGAAAGACAGAAAAGAAAGACTATGGAAAATCATTACATATTTTTTAAAAATTTAAAGGAGAAGTTTATTTTGGCTCATGGCTCCAGAGGGTTCAGTCCATGGCTGGTCAGTTCCAAGGCAGAAGTGGTACAGCGGAAGGTACTGCAGAGGAGAGTGGTGGCCAGAACGTATTACTTAAAAATGTAGATGAAGTTCCAGCAGCAAAAATAGCTGAGAGAGTCAAAAGAGGTTGTGGTCATCTTCTTACTTTCAATGTGTGTCTTGTAAATCTGGAGTCTCAAATTTCAGTGCGCCCTCAAAATGTAAGGAGGACTCACAACGCATCCATGCCTGGAGACACTGCCTCAGCCGGTCTGAGGTGGGCCCAGAGCCTCCGTGTCTAACCTGGCACAGGAGCCAGGCAGAACACCTCGGTGGGGGGTTGGGGTCCTGCTACTTCTAGGCAGGCCATAGCTGACTCCAGGTTCTCTTCCAGCTCCATTCTTTCCTAGCTCTGTGACCTAGGGTGTGTTGCTTCACTTCTGTGTTTCTGCGTTTAATTAGAAAGGACTGAATTTTTGGGCGGAGGCTTCTTGAATTTTGGCACATTAAGGTTGAGGACCTGATGAGAACTGTAGAAAAACATAATCTGAAGAGTCACACCCAATCCTGGTGTTTGTGAACTCTTCAACGTCCTGTAGAATCTTGGTTACAATCTCATGGAATACATGTGTGTAGAGAACAGGCCCTTATCAGAACATTGGCACCCTCTAGATAGCAGCTTTAGGATTCCAACCTGTGGGATTTTAGGTGCTGGGCATAAGAAGAAGCAGGTGGGAGAGTTTTGAGGGCAGGAGCTCAGATTTAGTAGGGAAAACAGAGGATGAAGTCAGCCTTTCCAAATGCTATGTATTGTACACTAAAAACATAGATTTCCCAGGATGCCACGGGCACAGAGACGAAGGGCAGGTGATCTGCATGATCAAGGAGGACTTCCCAGAGGCAGTGGGCTATAGGCCTTGCTATGGTTTTTGACTAGTTATCCCCCAACCCCCGAAAAAGCCTCAGGTAGTCACTGGGATGGATTTTTAGAGTTGTGATTAATTTATGATCTGATGCTGGGATTACGGGTGTGAGTCCTACGCCTTCCCTGGGGTGAAGAGCGTGAACCCCGAATACAATATAAGGAGGGATGGGGGCTCGCTCCCTCCCTCTTCCTCTGCACTGCTGCCACTGCCCCTGCATTTTGCTTTTGTTGTTTTCTGCTGCCACATTGCCACCCTGCCTTGGAGCCAGCCAATTGCGGACTGAAACCTCCACCCACTGTGAGCTAAATTAACCTTTCCTTCCTTGATTCTGCACATTGGGTATTCTGTCCCAGAAACGAGAGCAAAGTAACCGAGAAAGGTGTCCCCTTGAAGGCTGAGCAGGAGTTGACAGTGACCAGAGCGGAGCGGTGTGGCAGGAAGAGAGAACAGTGAATGCAAAGCAGAGAGGTGTGGGAGAGGTGACCGGCATACCTGGGGCAGGGGGCAGGAGAGGTGAGGGCGGCGAGCAGCATCGGGCTGAGTGACAGTGTCGCTGTCCTTTCCCCTTCGCTGGGAGCAGACACAGAGCTGGAAACCTGCTGCCTGAAGATCTGAGGCTCAGAGTCTTGGGGAAGCTACCTGTCCTCGTTGCCTTCTGGTTTCTGGTGCTAAGAGAAGCGTGGTAGGACCAGGAGGCCTAGGCAGGTCACTGTGAAGAGCGACATCTTAGCCACCCTGCTTTGTAGCCCTCTGTCACCAACTTTTTTATTTTATTGACTGACTTTATTCTCCAAAAACTTGAGAGCTTCAAAAAAGGTTAAAATGGAATCGTAATCCTGGGGCCTGGTGAGGACCATGCCACACCACAAACAGCAGGAAAGCCACAAAGCACTTGGAAACCTGAGTCTGAGGGGCTATATAACCCAGCCACAGGCTGAATGAGGGGGATTTTTTGGGCTGGGAATGGGAAGAGGACAGCAGGATGGCAAAGGACACGAACACCCAGGGCAACTGAGCACTCTGATATGTGCCCTGTGGCCAGACTGGCTTTCCCTCCCCTCCTCGGGGGATGGCCTGCCCCTGTATGCACTGTGATCAGGAGCCCTGTGCTAGCATGTGTTGCAGAGGGTGGATCCTGCCTTCCGTGACCCTGGACTTGTTCTCCTAAGAACACATCCCATGACCATTGACCATCTGGCCACGCACCACAGATCCCATTAATCTCATTGAGATTAGGAAGCAGTGGAGCCAATGGCTTTTTCAATTAGGCCTGGGCTGATCTGAAATCAGCACCTAATCCAGTGGCCTCCAGGACAAGAGATAATGGGCAGGGCCGTACCATGGCTTCCACCCAGATGAAAGGTCACCCAGGTTTAGACAAAGAGGTCTAAGGACCTTTGGCCCTCACACCCACACAGATCATCCTGCCCCTTCCCAGAAAAAGCTGAGTTGTCTCGCCACACTTTTTTTTTTTTTTTTTCACTTACAAGCCCAGTGGAGACAAGAGGAAATAGCATAACAGTGTAGTCAAAATCATCACGGTGGGAAATGATTTCTCTAGAAAGGCCACTCTGTCCAGGATCTGAAGGAGAAAGGTAAAACTTGGACCACTTCCCCACAATGACCCTTATTTTAATTTCATGGTAGCTTGTAGCTCAGTGCAATTCTCTTCAGATGTTCTGGTAGTTTATTCCCATAGACAGCCTTCTAGGACACTTAGCACTCAAGTCCTGAGGCAGGGAGGAGATCTCTGTCTGTCAAGGCCATGATCAACTCTTCATCTGTACAAAAATTAGTGTAAAGTACCCACCTGGGGTTTGAACTCAAATGAAATAGAAGAAAGCAAGTGGAATGTACTGGCTAAAACCTATGTCAACCATCATGCTTGATTATGAACTTGAGGAATAAGACAAAGTAGTCCTCCCAGAGGAACTGAAAACATCATATCATAGGGATATATGTGTACCTATGTTTATAGCAGCACACTTTGTGATAGCCAAATCTTGGAAACAACTAAAATGCCTGTCACATGAGGAAAGGTTGAAAAAGATGTGGTATTTTTATACAATGGAGTATTACTCAGCTGTAAAAAATGATAAACTTGAAGCCTTTGTATTTAAGTGGATGCCATTTGAAGACATACTTATAAGCAAAATAAATCACATGTGCAAATATTGTATAGTCTCTCTAATATAACTCAAAAGAAGAATTGCAAATAGAAATGTATAACACAATTAAAAGGAAAGCGAATACTTGAGGACTGGATAATGAGGAGAGGGCAAGGAGAAATGCTGAGAAACATGACAGAGGCAAGACCATTTGCTTGTACACACTAGATGGGTAAGACAATGATCCTGAGAAACATCAGGAGATTTCTGAAACTTGCAGTTAAGTGGTAGGATTCTCACCCCGAATAACTATATATGCTGATACCTGTGAACCAAGCAACTGCACTGAATTTAACGAAGTTTAAAAGAAGGGTCATACTTCAAATGCCTGCCATTCTGGTCTTGTAAATATGTACTTCTCATCATGACATACTAGCTATTACTATACTGCCCTTCTTTAAAGGGTGGTAAATGAAAAATAAGACAAAAAAGGTCAAGACAGTCATGCAACAATGCTACTATGGTGTATATGGATGGATTTCTAAATATCTATGTAAATATATGTAAGTGTTCATGCCTATTTTTAAAAAAAATTTTCTTCATATTCTGTGCAGACTTAGAGTGTAGTATCTCAGTATTTGATGGAAAATACATGTTCCATGTTATGTCTATGATGTCTGATATTTAGACTAATAACGTGGGTAAACTGAGCTGCATATGTTACAGGGTAATAATAAACTTCTCTTCTGGAGGGTTAACAGCCTAAGTTTGCAAATCAAAAATTGGAGAAAAGAAAGGCTGCGAGGTCAGCCAACATTTTGGCCCCAGCCTTTCAAGGTCAGTAAAGACTCAGGACACAGGAGAACCTGTACTGTGACATCATATAACTCAGTAGTGCCCCAAATTTTCTGATCAAGGAGATTATGGGGCCACAGAGGAATGCAATTGATGATGTATAGTGTGCCTAAGGAGAGTCACATGGAGAGAAAACTTTCTCTCAGGCTTTCACAGAGAACAAACTGGTCAAGCAATGGCTGTGACTCATCCACAAGGCTGACACTGACAAAGGATCTACAAAGTGTGTTTCACGGTTACAGGATAAACCCTGAGGGTACCTGACTGACCTTATCTGATACAAAAGTTACATTTTTTGTTATATAGGTCTTGCCTTAACTTGGTCTTAACCATCCAGCAGAAAAGTATAAAAATGGAGGTATATAAAGTCATATTAATATAATGAGCTGTGAATGGCTGAAGTCAACAGCTTCTGTGGCTAACCCACTTCTATTGCGGACTGCTGATCTGTGTTGGATTGTTTAATGAATATATATATATATATATATATATATACATATATATATATATATAAAGCCATCCATGTTTGAAAATCTGTATCATATGTATCATATGTTCCCCTGTTTATGTCATTTTTTCTCTTTATTTTTGCTTCTATTTTTCACTCTTCAAGTTAAAATACAAATAAATAAATTTTAAAAATTAATACATTGCAAAAAGATAAAATGTATATATTAAAGAAAAAAAGAAAAAGTAACCCACAAGTATCATTATTGCTGTCACAGTTGGGGAAGTCTAGACAAGATGATAATACAAGAAAAATATAGGTACAAAGATTGGGTGGGAAGAGATAAAGTTGTTGCTATTTGAAGATAATATGATATCAACAGGAAGAGAGGGAGGGAGAACCTGACAATACACTATATGGAAGAATAGTTTAAAAACACTAGACATTGCACCAGGAAGGGCGCTGCTCTCAGAGAATATAAGTAAATAACATGAGCCTTACAAGTCCATAGTTGATTCCTTTGAGAGTTTCTAGGCTATGGCACATTTGGGGGATCCAAGGCCAGCTGGAATTGAGGAGCAGAGCCACGAGTCCATGAAGATAGAGTCAGCCAAGTCTGGGGAGCAGAGGGCTGGGGAGGAGAGGGCTACAAGGGCGGAGGACTCCGAAGAGCCTCAGAAAGGGCCTTCAAGTAGTCACCAGGGGACTGATCATCCAGGAGACCACCTGGGGCACAGAGAGGACCAGACAATGGTGCTCGAGGGAACACTGCCCAACACACACCCTTGGCCAGGAGTAATGCCTGTCCCTACCTGTCGAAAAGGGAAACCTTATGATTTCCAGGACATGGAATACTTCTCACTGAGAAGCCTTGTATCAGAACTCGTGACTCCTCCAAGTTCCTCCAAATCGAAGTGTTTGGAAGTAACTAAACCATATCCCATGACTATTTCTGAGCCTATAGCTCAAGAATATTTCTGAGAACACCAAATTATCCATTATCCAACACAGTACATTTGACAGTATAAGGCACCGATCAAAAATTACCAGGTATACAGAGATACAAGGAAAAGTAACCCTTAATAAGGGGAAACTCAATTATACCTTAGAGGTCAGAGAAGGAAACCTAGGACGCTGAAAGAGTAATCATCCTTGTATTTCCTATGTTCTCTGTGTCAGTGTCCTAATGTTTGAGATGAACACACTGGATAAGATGAAAGGATTATGTATTAGCAAAGAAAAGATCAGTTAACCAGAGGACACAGAAACTAGTACTGTACCATGGCACAAACACGGAGAGAATCGAGATGGAACAAAACAGAGCATCACTGAGCTGTGACGCTTCAAGCTGCCTAACCAAAGTGCAACTGGAGCTCCCAAAGAAGAGGGCAGACATACGATATCTAGGGACGTAATAATCAAAAAGTTTCTAAATCTGATTAAATCTGTTACCGTGCAGATCCAAGAAGCTCCCAACACAAGAAACAGCAGGGGAGGGATCCATCCAACAGTGACCCCCAAGAACAGAGGTAAAAACGCAGGAAACAATGCAACACATTCAGTAGAGAAGCAGCTTTAAAGCAATGAAAGAAAAAACCAATCCTGCCAAATAAGATGTGTCTCAGAAATGAGGGCAATATTCAGGCTGTTTTGGTCAAACTCTGCCTGAGAGAACTCATAACCAGCAGCCCCGCCCTCTCCTTAAATACTAAGGCAGGTTTTTAAGCAAAAGAAAAATGAAAATGATACCAGCTGGAAATCTGGATCCACACAGAAAAAGAGAAAGACACGGCAACCACTTGATAATATTTTAGGGACTGTTCAAATTTCTTTATTGTTGAAGACTTAGTAACAAAACATGCAGTTTGTAACACATATGAAAGTAAAATATATGGTACAAATAGTACAAAGGTCCAGGGCAGGAAATAACATTATTCTTTTTTAAAAGCCTACATGGAAAGGTATAATAAGATAAGATGTGAACTCTAAACCTTATGCAACTGCAAAATAATGAAGACTTCAGAGCTGATAAACCCACAGAGGAGATAAAATGGAAACATATGCTATGTAAGTAGTCCTAAGGAGAAAAGATGAAATGAAGAGTAGAAGAGACGCAGTAAATAAGCAGAAAGAGGACAGGCTTAAGCATGACTGGATTAATGGACATTGCTTTAAAAGTTAAATCACTAAGTCATTTTATTGGCCAAGAAGTGGAAACACACATGTAATGAGAAAAATGTCCACGGTGACAATTGTCAGCCTGCACCAGTACAAACCACCCTCCGAAGTCTGGCTCCATATGCTCATCATTTCTTTTTTTAAATTTATTTATTTCTATTTTAACTTGACGAGTGAAAAATAGAAGCAAAACCAAAGAGAAAAAAATGACATAAACAGGGTAACATACAATAATACATATGTCACAGATTTTCAAAACATGGATAGTAATTTTATACATATATATATATATATTTTTTATTTAGATAAAACAATCCAACACAGATCAGCAGTCCACAATAGAAGCTGGTTATCCACAGAAGTTGTTGACTTGAGCCATTCAAAGCTCAGTATATTAATACAACTTTACTCTATATACCTCCATTTTTATACTTTTCTGCTGGATGGTTAAGACCGAGTTAAAGCAAGACCTATATACAAGAAATGTGACTTTTGTATCAGATAAATTCAGTCAGGTACCCTCAGTGTTTATCCTGTAACCGTGGAACACACTTTGTAGATCCCTTGTCAGTGTCAGCCTTGTGGATGAGTCACGGCCATTGCTTGACCAGTTTGCTCTCTGTGAAAGCCTGAGAGAAAGTTTTCTGTCCATGTGACTCTCCTTAGGCACACTATACATCATCAATCGCATTCCTCTGTGGCCCCATAATCTCCTTGATCAGAAATTTGGGGGCACTACTGAGTTATATGATGTCACAGTACAGGTTCTCCTGTGTCTTCACTGACCTTGAAAGGCTGGGGCCAAAATGTTGACTGACCTCGCAGCCTTTCTTTTCTCCAATTTTTGATTTGCAAACTTAGGCTGTTAACCCTCCAGAAGAGAAGTTTATTATTACCCTGCAACATATGCAGCTCAGTTTACCCATGTTATTAGTCTAAATATCAGACATCATAGACATAACATGGAACATGTATTTTCCATCAAATACTGAGATACTACACTCTAAGTCTGCACAGAATATGAAGAAAAATTTTTTTTTAAAAACAGGCATGAACACTTACATATACTTACATAGATATTTAGAAATCCATCCATATACACCATAGTAGCATTGTTGCATGACTGTCTTGACCTTTTTTGTCTTATTTTTCATTTACCACCCTTTAAAGAAGGGCAGTATAGTAATAGCTAGTATGTCATGATGAGAAGTACATATTTACAAGACCAGAATGGCAGGCATTTGGAGTGTGACCCTTCTTTTAAACTTCGTTAAATTCAGTGCAGTTGCTTGGTTCACAGATATCAGCCTATATAGTTATTCGGGGTGAGAATCCTACCACTTAACTGCAAGTTTCAGAAATCTCCCGATGTTTCTCAGGATCATTGTCTTACCCATCTAGTGTGTACAAGCAAATGTTCTTGCCCCTGTCGTGTTTCTCAGCGTTTCTCCTTGCCTCATCATTTTTTATGAGTCAGTTGATAAGCTGGGGTCAGCTGCACCTGACAGGGCAGGCTTGATGATTCAGCTGCCCTGGCTAGCTGCATACTCCGTATCCGGGCCAACTGGGGTTCACAGTCTGTGAGACTCGGCTGGGTTAAGGAGACTTTTGGGAAGTTTTCCTCAACCTTATGGCACCCAAAGGTATCCCTGGTGTATTCTTGCAATGAGAAGAGGGTAGAGAAGTGGGTCAGCACTTTCCAAACCCCTGCCAGCATCACAGCTTATTTCCCATGGATCACTGAGTATTTTAAAGTTAAGAAGAAGGAAAACTGATATCAGATGGAAGTGCTGCGGGTGTGGCTCCAGGAAGGATTCTCCCTCTTGGCACCTCAGGGTTCTTTCTGGCAGAACAAAAACTGTTGTTCAGGCCTGGTCTGCCCAACAGGTGGTTGGAAAAAACTTGAGTCCTGTCAAGTTATGTAATGCAGGATGAAGTTCAACATTTATTCTTTGGGAGTCTCCCCAGTTGTAATAAAACATATCAAACAAAAGGTCCAGAGTGTGTCTGCACTGCCTCTTCTCAACAGGGGTTAAGGGAATGGAGAGAGACGCCTGACATGCTGTTGGGGCTGGGTAGGTTGGTAAATAAAGGCCCGAATACTTCTTATCTCTCTGAGTCCTGTTCTTGCTCAAGATACTGCAGTTCCACTTTGCCCTGATTTTGGAAAACAACTCCCATCAGAGAGATTTATCAGCAAAAATCAAAGAGTACTGGCAGCCTGCAGTGCCCTGACTTATTAGGGGACAGTTCAGTCAAATAATATTTAGTGAAAATTTAACTGAATTGTCAAAATGTTTGGTCAAAGGAGGACCTGGGGCCAGCACATAGATGTGATTTGCAAACATCCCACATACACACGCCTCTCAGAATGTGGGGTGATCCAGCTCGCCACTGTGAGTGGCCAAGGCATGCACTGTGAGCCCTACAAATCCCCTGCGATCCTGTGTTTCCCCAGGCTGTTTCCCAAGAGCAGTGAGCTTTAGAGTTGCTCTGAACTGCTTCTAAGGCTATTGCTAAACAGTCTTTGGGGATGAATTGGGTTTTCCCCTCTTATCTTCTTCTCTCAGTGCAAGACATTTATCTTCATATATAACCGAGGCCCTGCCACTAGGCTTAGTAGCTTAAATTTGTGAGAATTATTTTCTTTACCATTCACTCAACCATTCCATGAGCACATTATAGGAGTGAGTTCTTGCCATTCTCAGCAACTCTGTTAAGCAACAGAACACAGGTAGAACACAGTTCCACTGTCCAGAAACTTACACATAATGAACAAAAGTAGAAGAGTTATTACAGACCCCACCACTCCAGGTCTGATTTTCATCATTGGATCCTAATATCTGATCATTAATTCCTAAAAGTTGAAATCTTCCTCATCATAGATCCAAGCAATGAAAGAAAGGAACAAAAATGTTGTCTTTTGTGATTTATGAGTATTTTACTTCTTAGCCACTTTCTCCAATGTTCACAAACACGATAGTTCATTCAGAGTTTGAAGCGCAACAGGACTGAGGCACCTCACAGCTAGCGGAGAGCAGTGACCCCACTGAGCAGTGGCTGTGAGGGTCAACACAGATGCTGGGTATGCTGTCAGGATTTTAGGGACACCGGGATATCCAGCAAGGGACAATCATTGGAGACTGAAGCAGTGATGAGGAGAGAAGGCGTGCTGCACAAGCCCAGGAGTAGCTGCCGCTGTGTTATTACATCATTGTTTCATTCATTATTCACTGAACCTGTCTCCGTGCCAAGTTGGAAACACAACTGAATCCTTGCACCCTGATGCCAAACGTGTTGCCATCCAGAGGGAAGAGAAGACAGGAAGCCAGGCCACAAAAATTGGTCCAAACAATGGAGCTACACAGGAGATACAGAGGAGGCCTGGATACGTTAAGCTGGAGAAGGAGAAAGAGAAGGGTTAGGACGTCTCTCTTCCCCATACTGAGCGTCACAGAGGATGCCACAAGCACAACAACGCCCTGGTGTCGCGCTTGTCCCCCACATGTGCCACTGGCTCTTCCCTCCCTCCAGTGCCCACCTAGAATGGATTCTCAAATGCTCTCAGCTAGGACTACGGATTCCTTCTCCAATTCATGCCCCCAGAGCTGCCAAATTCAGCCCTCATCTTCCCTTGCCAGAATTTTTGCAAGTGGGTTCACCTGCATTCTACTTCCAACTCATTTCCTCTCCACCTCGTCTTTCATGCTGCCTGGAGAGCAACCTTCCCAAGTCTGATTCTCTCAAATACATGTGCTGACTTTCTATCACCTAGAATAGCAGATCCCCAACTTTTGCCACTAGTGTATCAAACCCACAGCTTTTTTTTTTTTTTTTTTTTGCAGTCCAGGGATTGAACTCAGGACCTTGTGCTTGCCAGGCGGACACTTCAATTCTATCAGCTCTCTTCCCGGCCCTGTCACTAGTGTATCAGCCTCACGACTTACTTGTTTTGGTCTTATCATCATATGTCTTCATAGTGATCACTTGCCTATCTTCCAGCTCTTTATCTTTTCTTTTTCAGTGGCTCAAAACCTGGCCAAAAAGGATCCATTTCGTTGGATCCAGAATGAAGGCACCAGCCACCTGCAATCCTGTGCAAGCAGTGCACACTCTTGCGTTTCTGCCCAGGCATTATTAACAGTTTCAGCTCCTTCCAGCTTTTCTTTTTCTGTGGCTGGCTCAGCCCACCCTGGGGGTAGGGCTGGCTCAGCATGTGGTGCTGGGGTTCAAACCATGGTCCCTGTGTGTTTACCTAAGCTTGCCTAAGCAGGTGCTTTAGACCGCTGAGCTATCTTGCAGGCCCAATAATTAAGAATCAATCTTTCTTTCTCTCTCTCTCTCTTCTTTCTTTCTTTCTTTCTTTCTTTCTTTCTTTCTTTCTTTCTTTCTTTCTTTCTTTCCTTCTTTCTTCCTTTCTTGGCAGTACCAGGGATTGAACTCAAGACCCCGCGCTTGCCAGGCAGGTGTTTATTTTACTGAACTATCTCCCCTTTCTGGCTTTTCTCACACCTTGGTAACCAATCCCATAGATGAAATCCACTTATTTGAAATGCTTATGTTCATATCTGTTTTCTGTACTGGACTCTGCCCAATGGAATCCTGTCCTATGATTGAATGATATCTAAGATATTCCTTTAAAACCTTCACCTAATCTTAAGCAGTAGTATCCATAAGATCATACATTGCCATATATTTTTTCTAATACATATTGGATTAAATATATAATAATTAATATTCAAAAATGTCTCCCTGTGTGACATCTAATACCATCCCCACACTGGGCAAGCACAGTCCTGGGAAGACCTCCCATGACCCCCCTGCCATCTCCGCTTTTCTGCTGGGCCTCTCCCATCCTCCTCTTCCTCATCCTCCTTGTCCTCCTCTTCATCCTTCCACCCTTCTGCAGCATCAGTGTTTTCATACTCTTGTACATTTTGTATCTTGACTCTTTCCCTGACCACAAAACCCCTTCCTGTGCTTAATTTAGACCTTTCCTACATTATTCAAACTTTATTCTACCCAAAAGGCTGCCTCAACATCTTCTGAACCCTCTGCTACATGGAATCTCCTTTGGAGCTTCAAATGGAATCCTGAATTTCAATAGCAGGTCAGAGAATGCTTATTGAATGAATATCTTTTATTAAATTGAAATGAATACCTTTGTTTTCTCTTTTGAAAAATAGAGATATAATGTTTACTGCATAATATCATTCTGAGAACCATGATAATACTGGTTAATTAATGTTCTGTTGTCATTACTAATTAATAGACTAGAATGAATAGGATAGAATGAGGCTTTATGTGCTAGGCTGGCAGATAAATTTTGAGTTCTCTCTCTCTCTCTCTCTCTCTCTCTCTCTCTCTCTCTCTCTCTCTCTCTCTCTCTCTCTTCCTTTCTTCTTCTTCTTTCTTTTTTTAACCAGGGATCAAACTCAGGACCTTGCACTTGCCAGGCAGGTGCTTATGCCACCGAGCTGTCTCCCTGGTCCTCGAGTTCTTTCTTGATTGCATTAGTCTGCACAACCTCTCCACTGCTGGCAAGAGCCCAGTAATCCAAGGGCTCTTCCATTCTGCCATCGCTGAAGGCCCTACAGCAAATCCCAGGAAGGTCTCACCTCACACAATGAGGCATTCCTAAAGGCCTTTAGGTAGGTGACAGAGCTCTTTAAGCAGCAAAAAAAATTCATTCTGGATCGCATCCAGCCAATATAACCTCACTGAATATTAAAGATGTGTCCTGGAGTGAGAGCTTTGAGTGTAATGAATGTGATGAAATTATCTATCAAACCTTATCCCTCTTTCTGGATCTGAGAGGCCATATGCAGAGAAGCCTCACAAATGTAAGAAATGGGAAAAAGACCTTTAGCCCAAAGCAAATCCTTATTCCTAAAATATCTCATACTGGAGAGAAGTTTTGTGAGTGTTGGAAGCTTCCATTTGAATTTTGCCTCAGTCTGCGGAAAATCTGGAGTAAGGAAAACCCCTTTACCTGTAAGATACTGTGGAAAAATCTGCAAGCTCAAACCCAGTCTCACCAAGCATCAGGATTCTCGTAGTAGAGAGAACACTTCTGCACGAAATGGGTGTGGGAACGTGTCCAGTCAGAGGCAGTGTGTTCTGAAGCGTCAGACTGACCGTCCTGCAGAGAAGCTTCCTGAATGGAATGACTACAGAAAATAGCTCGGCCAGAAGGAAAACCTATACCATCAGCACATTCACTCTGGGGAGAAACTCTGAGTGAAAAGACCTTGGGGATGCTTTCATTCAGAATTTAGCCTTGTTGGACAGCAGAGCACTCACGGGCAAAAAGCCCTTCATAATAAGAAGTGTGGGAAAACCTTTATTTTTTATTATTTTATTTTATTGAGAGACAAATATCAATGAGACAGTTTCAAAGCTTGATTACATCAGTCTGCATAATCTCCACTGCTGGCGATGTAGTCCAAGGGCTCTTCCATTCTGCCTTTGCTGAAGGCCCTTCAGCAAATCCCAGGAAAGCATTACCATTTCCAATAGTGAATACATTTTACATTGTTATCTTCTTAGTGTTTATCCATAGTACATGAAGCAGACAGGATATCCTGTCCAAACACTATTAGTGCAAATCTTTCTTTTCTTAGGATTAAGCGAAAGTAGCTGTGTATCCATCCTAACTATTCTGTATATACAAATATCTATCTATATATGCTGCTATCTGTGAACCAAGCAACTGCACTGAAAATAGCAATGTGAAATAGAAGGGTCACACTTGAAATGCCTGTCATTCTGGTCTGCTAAATACATACATCTTGTCATGATATACCAATTATTAACCATATTGTCTCACAAGTAAAAGTTTTTTTTTAAATGGGTAATAAATGAAAAAAAAAGAGACACAAGAAAAAAAATGTCCTAGGACAGTGCTGCCTCAATGCTGCGTATGGTTAGATTTCTAAATTTCTGTGTAAAAATATGTCTATTTCTATTTTTTAAAAAAAATTTTCCTCATATTCTGTAAGGACTTAAAGTTCAATACATCAATACTTGATGGAAATACCTGTTCCACATTATGCCTAAGATGTTTGATATTTAGACAGATAGTTAGGGTAAACTGAACTGCATATGTTACAGGGTAATAATCAGCTTCTCTTCTGGAGGGTTAACAACCTAAGTTTGCAAATCAAAAGTTGGAGAAAAGGAAGGGCTGCAAGGTCAGCCAACATCTTGGCCCTAGCCTTTCAAGGTCAGTGAAGACTCAAGACATAGAAGAACTTATATTGTAACATCATGTAACTCAGTTTTGCCCCAAATTTTCTGATCAAGGAGATAATAGAGCCACAGAGGAATGTGATTGATGATGTATAGTGTGCCTAAGGAGAGTCACATGGAAAGAAAACTTTCTCTCAGGCTTTCACAGAGAGCAAACTGGTCAAGCAATGTCCATGACTCAGCCACATGGCTGACACAGGCAAGGGATCTACGAAGTACAGTACAGGGTTACAGGATAAATCCTGAGGGGACTTGACTGACCTTATCAGGTACAACAGTTACATTTCTTGTTATATAGGTCTTGCTTTATCTTGGTCTTAACCATCCAGCAGAAACATATTAAATAAGGTATATAAAGGGAAAACGTTTAGTGGCAAATCAAATCTTACTGATCATGAGAAAAATCACACTGGAGAAAAACCCTTTACATGTAGTGAATGTGAGACTGCCCTTGATTAGAAGTACTTCATACAGTATTGAAACAGCCACTCTGGAAGGAAACCTTATGGATGTAATGAATAGTAAAAAAAAAAAAAAACTTTCAGTGCATTTCACTTGTTGTGTACATAAGGATTCATTCAGGTGACAAACTTCATGAATGCAGTGGGTGTGGAAAAACCTCTCAGAATTCAACTCTGTGTGCACACAGGCAACAAGTTACGGGGGTTGCAAGGGATGTGGAGGCTTTCTCCCAGCTCTCAATCTTTGCTCTGCACTTGGGGATACACACAGGTAGGAGTTTTATTTAAGTAGTGAACTGGGGGATGCTTACAACCAGAGCTCACACCTCATTAGAAACCAAAAAATCCATACTCTTTAAGAACTTTTTGAGCAGCTTCAAAATGGGAAAACACACACCAGAAATGTGCATCTCACAGTGCATTCAAAATAATTATTTTGAAGCAAAGCATCACAAATGAGGGAGCCTGCCGGTTAGCTCAGTTGTTTAAGCGGCTGCTCATGCAAATGCAATCAGGCTCAGGATACCACAGTTGGAACCCCACCTCTACCTGCCTTACCAGACCCACCCTTGAGGCAGGCTGAGGCAATGTATATACATACATATCCTTCACAAAAGAGTACGTTAATGAATGCTTGAAACTTACCAGGCACTCACAATTTATACTGAAGATAAAAATATTCATACGGTGAGAAGACTGTGCTGCAGACCTACAGCAAGAGCAATCCTGAAACTTGAGATGCATTGCTCTTTTTTTTTTTTTTTTTTTTTTAAACTGGGAATGGAAAACAGGTCTATTTTTGCTCTCAAAATAGATCTGAGGTCTTCACTAGTGTAATAAGAAAAGAAAGGGCGTATGCAAGGAAAACAAAAGTATCACTGTGGAACAAAAGTATCACTGTGGGACAAAAGTGTCACTGACAAATGATGAAGCCTGGTGATATGGGTAGCACAGCAGAAGCGACTCCGGAAGAGAGCCTGTTCATTTATTAGAATTTGGAATACGAAAGAAACAGCACCCATAAATGAGGAAATCGTGCAGCTATTTTAAAAATTAATTGGAGGTATTTGTTCTCGGAGGTGAGAGCAATGGCGCATTAATTATACCAAAAGGAAAATCCACGGGATTGAGAACAGAAATTTTAAAAACGAAGGCTGAATACTAAAATGATTATGAGGGCCAGGGAGATAGCTCAGCGGACTAAGCACCTGCTTAGGCAAGTGCAGGGGCTGGGGTTCGATCCCTGGCACCGCATGCCACGCCGAGCCCACCCCTGGGTGCACCAAGTCTGGCGTGGCAGCATGTGCTGGGGGAGCTGAAAACAGGAGGATCACTATGAGTCTGAGCCGAGTAGTGAGACCCTGCACGCAGACACACAGACACACAGACACACGCACAAACACACAGACACACACACAGAGACAGACACACACACAGACACACACACAGACACACAGACACAGACACAGACACACACAGACACACACACACACAGAGACACACACACAGACACACACAGAGAGACACACACACACAGAGACACACACACAGACACACACAGAGACACACACAGAGAGACACACAGAGAGACACACACATAGACACACACACAGACACACACACAGAGACACACACACAGACACACACACACACAAATAAAACAAAATAAAACCTAAAATGATTGTGACTGTGGGGAAATATTTCTTATAACTAATTAAAAAATACTCAGTGGTTCTACTTGTGTGAATGCTAATGAAGTATACACCAGGTATTTGACTATGGCTTGGCTTGTAACAGACAGAAATAACTTAAATGTCATCCAGAGCAAAACAGAGTCTCGCATGAAATACACATGTCCACCTATGAAATGCACTAATGGAAGCATCTAAAAAATCGAATTGTGGACTAATGTGTATAGTATAATATAGTTTTGTAAATTTGAGTTAACATTTCATGAAATTTAGTTCTGCATATTGGTACTGGCTGCACGTGTGTGTAAATTCTTTTTTTTTTAATTAGTTGGGAAGCTGCAGACCAAACTCTTAGAGGTGGTGGTCTGTGAAGAATGGGAAAGGGGCTCCAACCTTTCATACAAGTATTCATTTCTCTTAGAGCCTGCAAGTTAATCTATGAAGAAACTGGGTAATTGTGGATTGTGATATGTGGATAGATTGCCTTGTCTTCTGTACCTTTGTGTTGTTTAAAAATTTTTCAAAATCAGTAAGAACAGTGGGTGGAGTTGGGAACTCCGTACTATCAAAGTCGTGCTGTGCTGGATTCATTCCCAGTCAAACACTAAACTTCTTATAAAAATTATTTCTAAAATTTATCATCAATGAGTGAATGGAATTGTTTTATAAGAAACTTTTTAAGTTAAAATTTAAAAGGACAGCATCAAAAACTGGTCCTGGGCCAGGGATGTCCCCGGGGTACCTGGGCAGACGCCAATGCACTCTGTCCTTGTTCTTTATGGTAGAGCTTCACATTCTTTTTTTTTAATGGTTAAATATAAACTTTGTTCATTCAAGAAAGTGAAGATAATCTACCAGAAAGATGGAATAAAATATTCCACTAAGTTTTAGTGATTTTTTTTTTAATTTCCATTTGGGTATGGCTTAATTAATTTCAAAAAAATGCAAAATCTCACTATGGAAATTATTTGGTTGTCAATTTTAGTTATTGATGCACAAATTTCAATTTTAATTGTTCATGCACAAATTTCAAACAATTGAGAAATTTCTCTTTTTGGAATAAGATTGTTATTATTAATGTTAAACTGACATGTACATTAATGGTTACATATTTAGGACATATTAATATAGGTTATTTGGTAAGAGCCTCATGTTCATGAAGGGCAGTGAGCATGCAGCAGGTAAGGCAGTGCACCTTGGGAGGCTCCAGGGTCACCTGGGTTCTGCAGACGAGCTGGCCCAATCCCAAGTCCCTCCCCTCTGTGGCCCTGGTCTAGCAGGAGGCAGAGCTTCCCAGGTCACCTCCAAAGTCTTCCAGCAAATGGGCAACTGTCCTGCAGGCCCCCTGGGTCACATACACAGGCAGAAGCCCCTGTTCTAAAATGAATGCAAGGTATGTCCTGGCCACAGAGAGACACCTCTCCTGCTCACTGTCTGAACTCTGGCCATCTGAGTAGGTGGGGCGTCTACTGGGCACTGGGTTGGGCCAAGACATTGGGTAACCAAGACCCAAAGCTGTCAGATCCAAAGCTAACCATGCTTTAGATAGAATTTTTTTCTTTTTTTTGTTCACAGAAGCCACTTGAACTTTGTCATTGTTACTAAGCTTATCTCTTCTTATGTTTGCTCAACTCCTAGGGGGAAGGGTGGAAGGTGTCATTGCCCTCTCTTAATTTTATGGACAAATACAAGTATATGTTTATAAAATGACTACTATTCTCTGTGGCCTTAACACACACATACACACACACACACACACACACACACATCTTGACACAAGGGGGCCTTGAGCTTGCTATGAATGGCTGTGTCTGGGGTCAAGGAGAGAGAGAGAACCCTTCCCCTACTCCGCCAGTAGGGCTGTACACCAGCCAGAAAGCTGTCACCTACCCACCTGCTGGGCAAACCTCTGAACTGTCCATGTCCCCTGCATTGTATCCATGTCCCAGATGCTGCCTGGAAAAGGGTGGTTGGGAAGGATGGGGTATCAAGGGAGTGGCTCCAGGTCCTGCTCTTCTTTAGGCAGCAGAAGAGTTGTGTCGACCCAGGCTTCCTCAGAGGCTTCTGGGATTGACGCTGACTTGTCCTTTGGAGAAACATTAATAACTCTTACTATTCTTCACCTAAGAGCCCAGAAGGCTGAATTGTGTGGTAAAGCGTCTGAAAGGCATGGTCAAGGGGAGGTCTGGATGTGGGATCTCTACACCAGGTCTCCCTTTATCTAAGGAGGGCTGTCGAGCAGTCTGTGTTGTGCATGAGAATGTGGTTGTCTTGGGTCATAGATTCTCCTGAACTAAGCACTTGTTAAATGGGATTGGGTGGGCATGGTGAGGACTGTTTCACCATTATTTACCTTGGTGATTATTGACTTTTAGGCTTCTCCCCTCCCTCCCTCTTTTTTGTCTCCTCTTCCTCTTCCTTTCTCTGGCATCTGAGAGATCAGACCCAGAACCTCCACTATGTGTTGAGCCTCACCTCCAGCCAGTAAGGTTTACTGATTCACTTCCTGAAAACCTTTGGAAGAGTTCTTTAGGCAGTGGGTAAAGAGGAGTGGGCGAAGTCTTAAGAATGGTCTTGAACTCAGCCCTGGCTTGACCACTACAAGGTCATCAGACAGAGATAGGCCACGGCCAACCCAGGCCCAGAGCTCTATAGCACAGATGCCAGCTGGAATCACACAGCACTCTGGGATCTAGATGAAATGGGCTTGAATTCCCCCGAAGCCCTACCTAAGATTTCTGGGGACAGCTGCAATAAGACACCCATGGGGACAGTCTTGTCCTAGAACTGCTTTTAGGAGGATAGCCTCGGTCCCATCGCAGCAGTCCAGAATGAAACTCAGCCTTCGCAATTTTCCTCTTGCTTGTACAGTGACTCAGGGCCTACATCTTACTGAAGCTTTGGAGGTGGTGGGGAACAGAACTAAAGCTGGATGGGAATTCACTGGCAGCAGCAGCAGCTTCAAATTCCCCAGCAACACTGCCAGAACCTTCTCTAGCAGCTCCTTGCCCCAACCCTCTCACTGGCCCCTCTCCTCTTCTGCTCCTCTGGGAGGAAGGCACCCTGCCTTTCCTGGTCACCTGGGAGCAGGGCAGCCTTTGCCTGGGCCACTGAGGCTCTTGCTGATGCACAAAGCTGGGGTCCCAGTCTCCATCTCTCCCAAGAAGTTTATCCATATCCAGTCATTTACACACATGCGTGAGCTTGTGCACACGTGTCGGGAGCCGCTCTGAGATACCGGCCGCTTTTGGCTCCCCCGCCCATCGTGTCTGCTAAGATAGCGCCTACCTCTGGTTTCCGGGTTTTTTGTTGCTGTGCCTGGGCCCCTCCAGTTGTGATTGGTTTGTGAAATCTATATAGCTTGCTGTGTCGCGAGATCCGCCATGCTTGCACGCTAGGAGCCGCGGGTAGCGG
>PVKA01003188.1:0-113412 GCA_004027165.1 Ctenomys sociabilis
AAAAAAAAAAAAAAAAAAAAAAAAAAAAAAAAAAAGAGAGATACTAAACTCTAAGTCCATACAGAATATGAAGAAGAAGAAAAAAAAAGGTATGAACACTTACATATATTTACATAGATATTTAGAAATCATCCATATACAGCATAGTAGCATTGTAGCATGACTGTCTTGTGTCTTTTACTGTATTAAAAGTGGTGCTGTTGATTACATTTTGAGCACGCCCCATCGATTGAAAGGATCCAGTCACAGAAAAGTAGTACATGGCTCCAGTACCTGTCTGCTTATGGAAGCGGGCGGCTGCGGCTTTGCTGCTGGAGGAGGTGTGCCTCCCCGTGCACCCACTAGGGACGAGCTCTGCCCCTCATGTAGCACATTGCTCTGAGGGTTTCTTCTCCTGTCTTCCCCCACTGGGGCTCATCCTTGCCACACTTGCAGTGGTATGTCGAAGGCAATGCGCGGATATCAGCATCATACTAGAACACATGCTTCGGATGGGATTCTGTGACCTTCAATGTTTATAGGAATGAGAATCAGTAAATAATAATTTTTTAGGCACAAGGAAACACTAGTCAAGTGCATAAAGCAGTGATTTTAAAATTAACAACTTACTGTGTTTGGCAAGAGATGGCTTTTTTCCTGGAAATGATAATGTGGTGAAGATCTCCTCCCTCAGGGCTGATTTGTTTAAAATATAATCCCTAGCCTGTACTTTATATAAAATACATGTATGACATTTTAGTTTTAAATTAATTAATTAGTTTATTTTATAAATTTTTGAGATAGGGTCTTGCTGTGTGGTTCAGGCTGGCTTTGAACTTACTGTGTATCCCAGGCTGGCATGGAACTTCTGGCAATCCTCTTGCCTCAGTGTCCTGAGGATACTTGTATATTAAATTCTTTTTTGGGAGCATTATAGATGGGACCCAAGTCTCCCTAGACCTTAAATATATCACAGAGTGGATCTTCTACTGTTATTTACTATCCATTGAATTCATTTTGTTTAGTTTTTGCAAAATTTAGTTGGGCTGGGGAGGTAGTTCAGTAAAATAAGCACTTACCTGGCAAGTGCAAGGGCCTGAGTTCTGTTAAGGTCTAGTTGCTTTGGCTGACATCAATCCACCACAAACTTGCTCCTCTGCGTTGTTTCGCTTGGCCTTGGAGTCAGCCAATAATGGACTGAAACTTCTACAAAAGATGAACTAAATAAACTTTTCCTCATAAAAACAAATTTAGTAAGTGTTAAGTTGTGTTAACTTATATTTTCTATGACTTTCAAAATTTAAATAAATGAGGCCAGGCATTGTGCTATAATCCCAGCACTTGGGAGGCTGAGGCAGGAGGATGGTTGCAGGTTTGAGACCCATCTGGGCTACAAAGTGGGCTAAAGGCCAACCTAAACTGCATAGACTCTGTCTCAAAAAATAAAATAAACAACAAATAAATGAAATACTAAGCATGTCAGGTAGTTACTGCTCAAGCTGCAGTTTTTCTTTTTCTAAAATTGCCTGTGCAATTTGAAATTCACCCCTAGAGGGGGGTGTTGTATTGAAAGTTTTTAAGTCATGGAAGAACCATTTTAAGTTTTAAGGAAGCAGCATATTTATGTGTAATCTCAGTTTTGTAGTAAATGATTTGAGTGCTGCTTGCGTGTGTCAGTCAGCAGACAACCGATCTTATGAATGATGAAATCTAAGACACAGCTTAGTAATGGCTGCTTTTGTGAGAAAATTGGACAAAATACTGTATGTTTCTCATCACTTTTCTCTGAGCACCCCCTGGTTGCAGAGCTAACTAACATTTGGTTAGTTAGCTCAAAGAGTTTGGGCTCCAGGTTTATACTGCTGAGTCTTGAGGAATCTGAAGTACATTTTGTTTTGGTTTCTTTAATTTGTCTGGTACATTGTGAAGACCTACTGTGTGCAGAGGCAGCCTTTCTGTGTGGTGTTGTCTGTGTTTGAGAATTGGGCTCATGTGAACTCAAGCAGGGTGTAGTTCTCGTCTGTGGCTGCCAGAGAAGGGGGCTCAGCCAGGGCTCCCAAGGAATTTGCATTCTGAACAGTATTGGTTTACTTTGGTAAGGTTGAAGTTTAAACCCACGGCTTCAGAAATGCTAGGTAGGTTCTCTACCACTGTGCTACATCCCAGCCCTAAGCAATATTTTAAAAGGGTTAAGCTGGACATGGTGGCATATGGCTGCCATCCTGGGGCTGAGGCAGGAGGATCTCCAGGAGTTTAATGCCATCCTGCAATACATAACAAAACTCAGTCTCAAAAACAGACTAAGTAAATAAAAGAGAAGAAAAGCAAGTTTGGTTTCCTGTCTTTCTTGTCCCTCAGTGCATGTTTTTAATGTAAACCTCAGGGGTCTAACCTCAGGCTCAGTTTGCTTGGCTGAGTGTGGAGGGGTGGTTCCTGGGTGGGTGTAGACATAGTTTACATGGAAGAAAACTGCCATGTGTGCCCCCTCCCGACCTTAGTGCTCACAGGCACCCACACGGGGGTAGGGCTGAGGCACAGTTTTCATCATGAAATTGAGCGGGTGTGGACTGCAGGCCTGATGCAGATGGGCTTCCTTGGCCCCCCGTGGGGTGTAACCCCCACCTCCCCAGGGTTCCGTTGCCACACAAACGGTACAGTGAAGTCTCTGGGGCAGATTCCCATGGCTGTGCAGATGTCTGTGCCCTTCGGCCATGGGTCTCTCTGTCTCCACCCAGCCACCCGGAGCAGCCTGGTGCCCCTTTCTTAAGTCTGGGCAGGCCCAGTAGTGAGCACTCACCTGGCGTTTGAGACCTGGGTTGGATCCTCAGCCCTGTAAAACCTAACAGCTGCACACACTTTTGTGTGCCTGCCCTTTCACAGCCCACCACCACGGCAAGATGACTGTGGAAGGTCCTGGTGGCACAGCTCAGGCATCCAGGGGAACAGAACTGTGCACACAACAGAAGGATCCCACGTTCTCCAGATGCCTTCCACAGGGAGCTTGTACGTCCACCTCTCCCATAACTGACAGCAAGCACTAGTGAATGCTATCACTTCATTAAAGCCTATTTTATTATTCCCATAGGAGGTTGCATACATACATACATACAAAAAGACAAGCCTGGAATACATAGTGAGACCTTGTCTCAAAAAACCAAACAAAGAAACTACCATCATGGAAGAAAAGTCTGGCACTCCTCAGTCCAGGAGGAGGGAGCAAGCAGTTACATCCATGGAGGCCAGGGAGAGACAGCTCTGGAGGGTTCCTTACCTCTCCCCTGGTGCTAGAGATCTCTGTGAGGCCCAGGCTGGGGCCTTTCCCTCGCTGTCAGCCTCAGCAGGGAACGTCTCCGGGTGAATGTCTGGAGAGATTCCGGCCCTTGACTTTTAGGTCGTGGCCAATGTCTGGCGATGTGCCCCTCGCTGGGCGTCAGATGGACTCCTGCACAGAGACAGACTCAGTGTGGGCCTGTGGTCAGCACACCATCATTCTGACAAGATTTGGACAATGGCTGCTGCTTTGTGCAACATTATTAAGAGAAAAAAACCACATGAGCTGGATGTAGTCCCAAATCTCAGCACTCAGGAGGCTGAGGCAGGAGGATTACCTCAAGTTGGAGTCCAGGCTGAATGGCACAGCAGAGACCTTGTGTGAACAACAACAACAACAATAAAACATGTGTGCCCGTGTCTGCAGCTCTGAAAGTTTAGGGTTCGCTCCGTTGGCTTGCTCTTTAGAACAAATGCTTTAATCCTGAATGTCCTTGAATCTTCCAAAGGTCTAAATAAAAATTTGTATTTTAATTATCTTCAGTTGTTAAACCTAAGTCAAAAGGAGGTGGCATAGTGAAGTGGTGCATTGTGGCCCCAGCTACTTAAGCTGAAGCAGGAGGACTGCTCAGACCTTTGAGCTGAGATCAGCCTTGGCACCATAGCAGGTCCCTGACACAAAAGGAAGGCAAAGGCAATTTCATGCGATTTATAAGATCTATAGGACCCACTGTTCTGTCTTGCCAGGGAATGTTTTCTTATTGTGCTCCTTTTAGGAAAATAAGAGACCCCTTCATTATGTAAGGAACATACTTTGTGTCAGTCAGTAAGAGGGACCCAGGATCCAGGAAGTGGCCACTTACAAAGATGAACCTATTACCCCCATGCTGGGTTTCCCATCTTAAGGTGCATGGACTTCTGTAGCTGCATGTATATTCCTCAACTGGCCTACAGTGCATTCCTTTTATATCCTATTTTATTTTTTATATATTTTGGTACAGGGGTCTATAGGGTCTCACTATGGAGACTGGGCTCAGTGATTCTCCTGTTTTTAGCCTCCCAAGCACTGGGATTACAGGCTTACACCACCATGCCCAATCTTAGTTGCCCTCTCAGCATGCCCTGGGGGCAGGGACAGCATGGCACATGGGGTGGGGGGGTGTTGAACCCCCGGCCCCTGTGCCTGCCTAAGCAGGCGCTTTAATCTGCTGAGCTATCTGGCCGGCCCTTTATATCCTATTTTATATTTATTTCCAGTTAACAAGGGTAGTTGAGTATTTATTTATTCAGTTATTTATTTTTTGTGGTCAGCTCAGCCCACCCTGCGGTGGGGCTGGCATGGCATGTGGTCCCTGCATGCTTGCCTAAGCAGACGCTTTAGAACACGGAGCTATCTCACTGGCCCTGTAGTTTAGTTTTACATAGCCCCTAGTTTAAGGTTCTCTCCTGCTGTTATGATTTGGAGGTTTCGTAACTGTGTAACTCTATCATTTCCATGCCAGTTTTAATGCTTGCTTTTGTTTTTGGACTTCTAGGTTTTCTGGTTAGCAAGTTGTAAGCAGTGGTATGAAGCTGGGGTGTCGCTCAGCAGTGCAGTGTTTGTCTAGGTGGGGCGTGTCCCCTTCTGCATCCTGAGCACCACACATAAACAAAGTGAATGAAACAAGATACAGATGAGCTAGGTGTGCTGGCATGGACTGTGGTGAGCTGTGTGGGAGGCTGAGGCAGGGGGATCACGTGAGCCCAGGAGTTTGGGGAGCCTGGACAATGGAGTAAGACTTTATCTCAAAAGAGAAAATATAAAAGGGAGGAGTTCCACCAGAGAAAAATAAAAAACAGCATGATAAACATCTCTGTTTGGGAATCCTTATTTTGTTTTGTTTTTGACATAGCCTGTTTAGTTCAGGCTGGTCTTGAACTCAATCCTTCTGTTGGAGCCTGGCAAGTGCTGAGATTACAGGTGTATACAACCAGCTTTTCTTATTTTTTATTTTGTTAAGTTGTCCAGAGTATCTTTGAATTTGTGATTCTCCTGATTCAGCCTCCCTTGAAGGAGTTTTGTTAATTAAAAAAAAAAGTTAAATTAGCTCTTCCTACCTACTTTGTTGGGGGGAAGGGATAAATGTAGAGCTCCTTTTCCAGGTTCATTTAATTATTTACTTGATACTTCAATTATGAATGCAGTAAGTTAAGAGTGAATTTGAGAGGAATTGACATTTTTTTAGTATTTGGGCTTGAGGGATAAATTGCTCGTATCCCCCAAGTACACTCAGAATTTAGATGGTGGCGTAAGGACCTGTGAACCCCCAAAGACGTTCTTTTTTCTTTCTGTTCTTCACAGTTGTTGGCAGACTGGTATAGGTTGAATACCACTTACCCCAGATGCTTGGAACAGCAGTATTTCAGAGTGTTTCAGATTCTGGGGTGTCCGTGTATGAAGTAACCTTGGGGCTGAGACTTGGGTTTAAGCTTGCAGTTCATCTCTATCTCTGTGTGTGCGCTCTGTACCCCAGGCTGGCGTTAAGCTCCTGGCAATCTTCCTGCCTCAGCAGGAACCATGCTTGGTTCCACTCTCAGTTTCTGTACTTTGTGTTGGGGACAGGTAGCCAGTCCTTACCTCCATGGCCTGTGCTGGGCTGGCACTGTGTAGCATCCCAGTTAGCAGGAAGGTGCTCATGGAGATACAGATTTGTCACTGGTGGACTGACTGAGAGCCCCTGTGCTGTGCAATGTTGAGTCATGAGAAGTCGCCAAATATTGTGTTCATATCTTACAACCATGTTGTTTGAATCATGTGCTTGAAGCACCATTTGATTCTCCTCAAATGAAGCGTCTAGAGGCAGGTGTTCCTTCCACGAAGAAGGAGCAGCCAGTCTGGCTGCTCACCTGAGGTCTTTGGAGCCTTGTGACCCTCCCACCTCCTATCAGTTTGGGACACAGCATCAGTACCCACATTTTGTTCTGTTTTTTGGTATTTTGAGTCAGGGTCTTGCCAGGTAGTCCAGGCTGGCCTCAACTTCATGGTGATCCATCCACCTGCCTCAGACTCCCAAGTGCTGGGATTACAGGTGTGTGCCACCATGCCCTGCTAACAACTGGATTTTTAAAAGTGCCCCCACGACGAGCATCTCAGTGAAGTTGCGGGCAGGGGTCTCCCAGCATGACTCATGCAGCACTGGTACACTGGAACCTGGGCCTACACCTTGGAAACTGAAGGCCAGAAAGCCCTGGTCCTGCTTGCCGGCCCACTTGCCTCAGAGGTCCTGCAGCAGCAGGATGGTCACAGAATGGGTCCTGTGAACCCACAGAGGTGAGAACGACCTGCAGTGCAGCAGTTGCTCGATTTTTAAAACACAGCATGTCCTTCACATATTTTGAGGATTAACACCTGAGGCCTGGCCCGAAGTCTAGCACACACTACCTCCTTCCTGGTTATTATTATTAATTATAATTTGCTGTTGTTTTTTAATCTTGAAGTTCTCTTATGGGAGAAAGAGCCGGGTTTTGTGCGCGCTCTTTCTCCGTCAAACTACTGCTCTTTCTGGCAGCTCTTTAGGCCCGCTAGACCTCAGTTTCTCCTGCTGTGAAAAGGTGACGTCATCCCTGCCCAGGACCACCCCTCCACTTTGGGTCAGGGATTTTGAAAGAAGTGCGACTTTAACACTTAAACCTCAAACACACGGTGTGTGACAAATCCATTTGAGAAAGAAACAAAGGAAACCTGAGGAAGAAAAGGCCTGGCGAGAACGCTTTGGGTTTCCAGACTTGGGGTTGAGGGGTTGATGCAACACAAAAGTTAAGTTGCAGGAAAGTTTGCTTCCGCAGTGCTTTTTTTTTTTTTTTTAATTTTCATTTTTATTTGGCCTCAGCTCCTGAAAAAAGAAACTCGCTGGCTCCTGCTCCCCTCCTCCAGTTCGCAGGGCGCCGCTTCCTGAGCGCCCCTCCCCCGGCCTGGGCTCCGGCGGCCGAGCAGGAGCCCGCGGCACAGTGAGCATGCTCGGCTCCGGGGCTGGGCACCCCCGCCGCGCGCCCCGCGTGTCCGCGCAGTCGGCTCGCAGCGGGCTGTGAGCGCGGCTTTGTCCTGGGAAGTGAGCTCCGCGCTGTCCTTGCCCTCTCCTTCCTGCGTCCGGCCGGACGCGCCGAGACTCCCGCCCCACTTTCCCGACGCCGCGGCGAGGACCCCGGACGCGCGCCGGACGCCCGTCCCCGGGAGGGGTCCGAGCCGGGTTTTGTGCGCGCGCTTTCTTTCTCTTCCAACTTCGCCTTACTTCGCGCGGTCCCGGGCCGGGCCTCGGCGGGCCGAGCTGGGCAGGAGCACCCCGCGCCCCGGGCTGGCAGCGCTCCGTCCGGGCGACAGCGACGAGCCGGTTCCTCGCGCGCCGATAAATGCTGTTTATGAGGATGGACCTGTTGAACTTCCAGTACCTGGACAAGGTGAACAACGTCGGCATCCTGTGCTACGAAGGTACGGGCGGCCGCGGGCCGGGCGCGGGGGGCGGCGGCCGGAACCGGGGGGCCCCTCGCCGAGGGGGGCGCGGGCCGCGGGGCCTTTGTCTGCGCCCCGCTTCCTGACAGCTGCGCCCCCTCTGCGGCGCCGCAGCAGCGCGGGGGAGCCGGGAGGCGCAGCGAGCACCAGGCGCCTGCACCCCGCGCCCGGCCTGCGCCCCCCACCGCCCTCGCCGGACCCTACGTGCGCGCTGGGGCCCTGGCAATGGCCCGGCCGCGGGCTTCGGCCTGCAGGGTAGGCGCAGGGCTCCTGGCGGCTCCGAGGAACGCCGGGCGCCTCAGCTTCCCGATCCAGCGGGCGCTTGCCGGGTTTTCCCCAGCGCAGGCTGGAGGAGAAGAGAAAGAAAAAGAAAACAGCGATCAAAACTTGGGAGGGGGAAGCTGATTCGCTGGTGTTTTTCTTGTGAAAGTACCAGGTCTGTTTGCTACTCAGACTTGGAAAACTTGTTTCTTTGTTCCTTTCGAGGAAAAAGAGTCGCCAAAAATAATCAGCTCTACAGATAAACATCTTAAAGTTTTTCTGAAAGAGTATTTATTGTTACTTTATTACCAGTTCAGTTGGGAGAACGTTGGCGAACCGCTTTCTGGAATCTGCTGCCTCTCTAAGGCCCAGACTTGCTTCCTGTGGCGTTGACCGCCGCTGTTCCTTCTAGAACTTTTCTCCAGAGAACGAAAAATACAAACTTGTAAGGCAGTTTCTGTTGTATTGGCTTCGTCGACACGTAATTGTATGTTTCAGAAGCTGGGTGGAACATAAAAGCGATCAGCCTAAGCTAGGAGGGAGGCTCGCTGGGAAATGCACACCAGCTGCAGTTTTCCTGGCCCCAGTTGGGCCCGGGAGGAAGCAGGGAAAGCCGGGCCAGCTTGATTTACGGTTGCGTCTTGTTGTAAAGCCCTTCTTTCTGGGTGTTTGGAAGGAAGCAGCTTGGATTCTGAGAGTTGAATAGATAAATGGAATAATAGGCTGTCCTTGGGTTTCAACATCTGTCTCTTTTCCTTATTGTGAAAATTAACATTATTTTAACACCAAAATAAATGCACAGGGTATGAAGAAAAGCACAGCAAAATGTGTGCTTTGTAGAGCGAGTTGCTGTGTCCTGGTGGTTTCCGCAGTGTAAACATCTGGTCTAATTTGCAAAGGGTGTTTGGAGATGGGCAGCAGTCGGACCCAGAATTTTTTTTTTTAGGAAGAGTTGGACCAGTTGTGGCTCTTGTAAATCCAAGGCGCTGAGAAGATTGGTTCTGAAGGTCTCAGCCCCTCTGCATTCCAGGGAAGGCATCTGGGAAATGGAATGCACTGTTGGTAGGCAACAAGATTCATTCAGGGCACAGGCAGCCTCCAGTGATTGAAGACCTGGGATAAGAGAATGGTGTAACCACTTAGCTTGAAAAATTAAGGCGTAGATGTACCTTTTTATTTTCCAGTTTAGTTTTCACCATTTGCCTTAATTTCTGCAGACATAGTTCTCCCTGGAATGGGCCATGTGACTTCCCCAGCTTTGTTCACTCATTCTAGCAACTTCCATGTGAATGGTTCTTGTTGGCCAGGTACCTTCAGCAGCCCAGGTCTCCCTGAATCTCACCTGAAAGCCCTTTCTCGATTTTATTTATCTCGTGGGGCTGGGACAGAACCCAGGGCCTCAAGCACACTGAGCACCTGAGGGAGCTGCCCCCTAGTAGAGCTGGCCCAGCTTGAGCTCATTGACTGAGGTGAGGATGCCCTGCTTGGTTCCTGCAGCCTGGTACCTGGTGGCTGGTAGGCCGAACTGGAGTGCATGAGGGATGGATTGGCACCCGGGGTAGGGTTGGGGCCGGACCGCTGGGGTGGGAGAGGCCAGGACCAGGCTAGGAAGGCTGGGGGTTCAGCTGTGTGCTTCACTGATGACCAGTGGATTATTGGGGTTCAATGCTTTTGTTTGAGGACCTCACGGACTCTCACCCTTCCTCACCCCACCTAATTTTTCTGTGGTGTCCATGGGAAGCCCACTTTTCTCCTACTGTCCTGAGAAGGTTGACTTGCACTTTTGAGCTTTCGGCAGCCCCTTGAAGGCAGGACTTGTGTCCTGCTACTCCCTAAGTCCCAGTTCTGGGTCCTGGGTGCTGGCTGGGCTTTGGAAGTGGCTTGGGGTGGAGGTGAAGATCTGAGGTCAGCTCCAAAACAACTACCAGAAGATAAATCTGCCCCTCTCCAGTGGCAGCTGTGGCTGCTCCTGTATAATTTAGCACTTAATTATAGACTGCCTTGTCTTCTCTAATTACCTGATTACCTCGGGGCTTTCGACATCATCTGATAGCTTTGCCTTGTTTTTGGGGGAGGAACTGAGGTTCAGAATTGCTCTTCTGTTAGGATTTATTTAGAAACTTCACTGTAGAGTTGAATCAAGGCAAGAGCACATTGATTGGGCTGTTCTGGGATTCTGTCACCCTCATCACCTCTCCAGGTGCAGGTCTGTCTCATTCACAGTTCTTTAGCCTCTGGATGCTGGGACATGCACAGCCCTTTACAGGGACAGAAATGACACAGGGTAGCCTCTGGCCCCCAAGACCGGTTCCCAGACCAAGTTCCAAGGTGGGTGTGACAGTCTGGAACAGCTGGTGATGAACCTGTTGGTGACTGCTCTCCCTGCTGCTGAGGGACTTGGGTTTCCCAGGAGGAGGCCTGTGTAGATGACAGTTTCCAGAGAGGGTGCCCCAGGTCAGGGAGCAGGTTGAACGCCTGGGAGCAGGTTGAACTGGGCTTTTTTTTCCTGGCGGCATAACTATAATGACCTGGGGCTGAATCTGAGGTGCCTCGGGCTGTGTTCAGAAGATGCTATTACTGACACTTTAAGGGTTTTGAGCTATGAGAATTGTGTGACTTGGTAGAGAGGAACCTTGTCCTTTGTATGTATTGTGGTGGTTTATGTGGGGAGAAAGAATCAAGTGTATATCTCAGTCTTATAGCTGAGCCTAGTCAGAGCCGGCGTCCCCACTGCCTGAGTTTACAGGTGGGGACAGAAATGCAGGGCGGGGTGAGATCCAGAGCCGAGGCACCTCTTTTGTTCCTGCTTGCAGGCCTGGATGTGGGAGGAGCTGAGTAGAGGAAAGGGCCCAGATGAAGCCAGACCTCTTCTGGTGGCTCCTTCTTCTGACAGGTGGTGTCGGGAGGTGGAGCCCAGGGCGTGGCAGGGCCTCCTTCCTTGCAATGTCTGCCCAGCCTGCCACCCACCCTGTTAGGCAGAGCCGTTCCTATTAGGCCTCCATTCTCCAGGCTCCTACAGAAGCGGGCTTTTCTCCTGTCCTTCCTCTTTACTGTCTCTTGGGATCTGTGGTCGTCTCTTATGTCAGGGTATGTTGTAGCTGCAAAGGTGTAGAGCATCCCCCTCAGGCTGTGAAGGGACCCTGAGTCCTCACTGTCACTCTGTTCCTGCTGGCTGCAAGGGCGCTACAGAAATCTGGATTTTGCGGTGAAGAAATTCAATCCAGATTGAGCATTTGTATGCACACAGATGTATAAAAACAGTTTGGCGGGGAATGTTGCTGGCGCTCTCTGCTTCCTCTCTGTGTATTTAACGCTTATTAATGATGATTTGTAGCTAATGGTAGTTTTGGGTCACACATTTAGCTCATAGTAATTATTTTTTAGTTCTTAGCAGTGTGTGTGTGTGTGTGTGTGTGTGTGTATGTGTGTGTGCAGCCCACAGGAAAGAGCACCTTCTGCCTTTTCTACCGGGACAGAAAGCCACCTTTGCTGTGGGTACTTGTGTTGTTTCTGCTAAGTTCTGAGCACTCCTTTTTGTTGCTTTGCTGTCTTGCCCAGCCTACTGAGTTCTGAGGCTTGTTTTAATTTCAGGCCATTGTGTATCTATTATGTTTTAATTCTGACAGTGTCACTTACCATTAGTTGAAAGACTTCCCTGGAGAAGATAGAAAGTCTACTCTTCAAACTCTACCTTCCAGTACTCTTTTAACATTTCACCCTTTAGAAAGATGTCTGTAAGCAGAAGAAACTGAGATACACTTAGCAAACGGGAAGGACCCAAGTCCTGCCCCTTTGCTGCTCGGCACCCTTGCTGTTAAACATCTATGGAATGCCTGGCTGTGGCTGTGGAATGCACAAGGGCCTCTCCGCTCCCTCTTGGTGTTGTTTGTTATGAAATGTGGCATGCACAAAGCAAAGGGAGGCTACAGTTCAAAAATGAACCACCTTGTCAGTGTGGCCAGGTCAGGCTGGATGCCGTGGTACATCCCGGGCACTTGGGCAGCTGAGGCAGGGGGATTCCTGTGAGCTGGAGACCAGAGGAGAATCCGCCTAATTCCAACAGCTCAAGTTGTAACTTGTGTAATTCCAAGCAGAGGAGCCCCTCTTGTAGTAGGAATTACCCCATGTGTCATTGTTTCTGTTTTTCTTGTTGGGAGATCTCATGCTGGCTGGGCTTGTGCCCCTCCCATAGAGCTTTGATCCTAGGCCTTTTTCTATCTTTTTAAAATGAGACCTTGTGACTGTGGGACAGAAGCTGCCTGCCTTCGGAGTGGGAGCACCCTGCCTCCTCTTCCACCTGCTGCTCCGCTGTGTGTGTGTGTGTGGTGCTGGAGGCACTGTTCTGGGCTGGCTCCCTGGTACGTGCCTTGTGGCAGGGGTTGTGTTCTGGTCTCCAGCACCTCCTTCCTTCCCTGTGCCCTTCTGGACCTGCAAGGCAGGGGCTCATGTGGACACATAAATTGACTGGACTCTGCATGGTGACTTCAGTGCTGCTTTAACGAGCAGTGAGCCTTATTACAAGCCAACCTTGCTGTGCTGCCAGTTTCCTTGGATGGTAAGGCAGGGACTTTTAGGCAGAGAAAAACCTTAAATTGCTCCCCTGTACCAACAATGTCCTCCATTGTAGAGATGGCTGTTAAGGAGCCACAGGTCCCCAGAACAATAGCTTCCATTGTGCACTGTCTGAAATTGTGAATGACAAGAGTTCTCCCTAGGCGCTGCTCTTGATTTTGATTTTATATCTGTTTTGCATGAGAACAGATGCCTGTTAATTCTCCTTGGCTGATCAGTTGTAGTAGAGTAAGTCCAGGATGGCGGTGCGCCACGCATGCACTGCTTTGCCTGGCCTTAGAGGGCACTCGCCCACCACCCAGCTGGAGTGGCCTGGCTTTCCTCCCTGATGGTGGCCAGGGAAGTGATAAGTGCCAATTCCTGGACACTTTCTCTCTTAAAATAAACACTTCTTCCCTGAGACAGCAGTGCTCCTCAAGTGACAGAGGACTGGTGTATAATTTCACGTTCATGTTCTCCTCTAGCCAGTTCCTTGCATTCTTTTAAGGCTAGACCTTTTAGGTTTTTCTTTTGCACAGCTGATGAACTATTGGCTGACCCTACTGAGAACTTTTGTTCTTATTTTTCGGCTGAAAGCTATGAGCTCGTTGCTAATGCTTCATGTCAACCAGGAGAGTGACCGGGCGCCAAGCGGACGGCATGAGCCACAGCACCAGCCTTGAAGTTCTGTGGTGCAGAGAGTAACAGGGAGGGATGAGTGTTTCTTCTTAGCTAAGCCTGTGTGAGAATGAACAACCTTGTTCTGCTGCCTTGAGAAAGTGGTTTGTGGAGACCCCACCTTACACGATGGTGTGTAGGCTGGGGGTGAGAAGGCCTGCTGGGGTGTCTGAAGCAGCCTGTGCTTCTTCTGGTCCACCAGGTGGCCTCGCTTCCTCACCTGCAGTCAGTCAGTCAGTGTGTGTGTGTGTGTGTGTGTGTGTGTGTGTGTGTCTGTCTGTCTGTCTCTTTCCCCATCAGTCAGTGTGTGTGTGTGTGTGTGTGTGTGTGTGTGTGTCTGTCTGTCTCTTTCCCCATCACAGTTTTTCTTTTTTGAAGTTTCTTCCTATTTTATAGTATCCAGTATATATTTTGAATCTTATTTACTTGTCTTTTCTTGAGACAGGGTCTCATATAGTTCAGGCTGTCCTTAAACTCATTATATAGCTAAGGCTGGCCTTGAACTTGTGGCAGTCCTCCTGCGTTAGTCTCCCAACTGCTGGGATTGCAGGCTTGCACTACCATGTCCAGCCTCGTTTACTCTTTCAGCTTTTCACACTAGGGAGACAATGCACGTGTGCATCTGGTGAACTTCGTTTATGAGTATGATCTATCCATCTGGGTAGAGTTGCATCCATTTACCTAGAAGTGTCCAGTTTATCCTTCTTTACGGCTGAGTAGTACTCTATTGTACAAAAGACCACATCTTTTTGTATCCATTGCTACCAACATCTAGCAATTACAAATTGTTCTGCTGTAAACATGGCTGCACATCTATCACTGCTTTTGGTCCTTCTGGGAAGAAAACCAGAAGGCTATGAATGGCCAGGTATGATAGGACCTCCAGCCTTAGTTTTGTGAGGAATCTCCACACTGATTTCCATAGTGTTTGCAACAGTCTACACTCCCACTAACAGAGGGGAAAGGTTCATTTTCCCTCACAGCCCAGCCAGCATTTATTTTTGGTTGATTTCTTGATAATAGCTTTTGTTTACTATGTGAGATGGAATCTCAGTGTTGTTTTAATTTACCTCTCTCCAATGTCGAGCACTTTTCATATATGTATTTGCTGTTTGTATTTCTTCATCTGAGAAGTGTGTATTTATCTCAGATGCCCATTTTTGGATTGGTTCTTCAAAGTTGGGTCTGATTTTTTTTTTTTAAGTGTTTATGTGTTCTCTATAGTAATTCTTTGTCTGAGGAGCAGCTCACAAACAGTTTCCCACATTGTGGGGTGTCTCTTCACGCTGGTGGTGGTATCTCTTGCTGTGCAAAAGCTCTTTAAGAAGATGAGATTCCAGTTGTTCTTTGTGACAGTTTCTGTGCAGTCAGTTTTATTAGTAAAGTCTTTGCCTGCACCAGTGTCTTCAAGAGTTTTACCTATTCTTCCAGCAGAATTAATGTTTCTGTTTTAATATTTAGATCTCTGATCTATTTAGAATTTAGTTTAGTGCATGGTGAAAGATACGGGTCCAGTTTTAATCTTCGGCATGTGCAGGGATTTTCCAGCACTATTTATTAAAGAGGCTTTCTTCCACTGATTGTGTTTGGCACCTTTGTCAAAGATAAGGTGGCTAAGTGTGTCTGGAGGTTTCCACATCTTCTAATCTGCCCCATTGATCTTCAGGTCTCTCCCCCCCCGCCATACTATGTGGTTTTTATTTTTATTTTTATTTTTTTTTGTTTTGTTTTGTTTTCTTTTTTTTTTTTTTTTTTTTTTTTTTTTTTTTTTTTTTTTTTTTTTTTTTTTTTTTTTTTTTTTTTTTTTTTTTTTTTTTTTTTTTGTCTTTTTGAGACAGGGTCTCACTATGCAGTTCAAGCTGGCCTTAAGCTCACTTTGTAGCTCAGGCTGGTCTTGAACTCACAACAATCCTCCTGCCTCATCCTCCCGAGTGCTAGGATTACAGGCATGCGCCACCATGCCCGGCCCTTACTATGTGGTTTTTATTGCAGTAGCTTTATGGTATGTGTGTGTGTATATATAATATGTATTTTTTTAGTATTTCAAGTAAGGGATTGTGATACTTCTTGCTTTGCCTTTGTTTTCCAGCATTGCCCTGTGCCCCTTCTGTTTCCAAATGAATTTTAGGATTGTTTCTTCTAATTTTGTGAGATAAGCTGTGGGATTTTTTTTGTGTGTGTGTGTGGCCATCTCAGCCCACCCTGGGGTTGGGGCTGGCACAGCATGTGGTGCTGGGGATTGAACCATGGATCTTTGCACACTTGGCCCAAGAAGGCACTTTAAACCACTGAGCTATCTTGCTGTTCCGTTGCTGGGGTTTTGCTTGGACTTACAATAAATCTGTGTAACAGTGTGGGAAGTATGGCCATTTTTACTCTATTGTTTTGTTGTGCCCAAGAGCAAGGGTATCTTCCCATTTTCTGATATTCTGTTCAACCTTCTTTTTCATAGTACTATAGCTTTCAATGTAGAGGTCTTTTATAGCCTTCACTAGATTGATTCTTAGGTGTTGCATTTTTTTTTAGAAACTCAGCAAGCTCCATGTTTGTTTACAGGAATGCTATTGATCTTTGAGTGTTAACTTTGTATCTAGCTATGCTATTCTTTAGTGGAGTTTTTTGAGTCTTATATGTAGAGTATTGCATCATCTACTTTTTTCTATTAGTATTCTTTTTATTTCTTTCTCTATAAAATTTATTTTATTCATTTGTTTGTTTATTTGGTACAAGGTCTTGCTATGCAATGCAGTTCAGACTTGTAACGATCCTCCTGTCTCAGCCTCCCCAGCACTGAAATTACAGGTACTGCAGTACTGGGGATCAAATTGGGTCCTTGCACTTGCCAAGCAGGTGCTTAGACCATGGAGCTATCTCCTCAGCCCCTTATTTCTTTCTCTTATCCAATTATTCTGGCTCAAGTTTCTAGGACCATGTTGTTTAAGAGTGCAACAGTGGACATCCTCGTCTTGTTCCTGATTTTAGAGAGAAAGCTTTCAGTTTTTGTTCATTTAGTAGGAAGTTGATTGTTGGTTTGTGATAGCTTTTATCAGATTGAGATAAAAGACCAGTGATTTCAATTTTGTATAGGATTTTTTTAAAAATCATGACTGGATGTTGGACTTTATCAAATGATTTTTCTCCGTCTACTGAGGTGATCATATGATTTTTGTTCTTGGCTCTTTTAATATGGTATATTCCATTTATTGGTTTGTGTATGTTGAACCAATCCAGAGTCTCTAGGATGAATCCTATTTTGTAATAATGTATAATCTTGATTCTGTTTTTCACTATGTTATTGAGGATTTTTGCATCTATTTTCATTAGGGAGATTGACTTGTAATATTCTTTCTTGGTTGGATCTTTCTCTGGTTTTGGTGTCAGGGTGATGCTTGCTTCCAGGAATGAATTTGGGAATGTTGCTTCCTTTTCAGTTTCTATAAAGAGTTTGAGATGTAGTGGTATATTAGGTCACCTATAAATTTGTAGTAGAATTCAACAGTGAATCCATCAGGGCCTGGGCTTTTCTTTGTTGCTAGATTTTTAATTACATCTTCAGTGTTATTGATATTGGATTATGGAGGATTTTTGTATCTTCATTACGCATTTGTAATTCATATGTATCTAAGAATCTCCATTTCTTCTATATTTTCAATTTTACTCAGTTCAAGTTTTCAAAGTAGGTATTGGTGACCTTCTGTATTTCTGCAGGGTATACTATGATTTCAGCCTTTTTATGCCTAATTGCATGGATTTGAGTCTTCTTTTTTTGGTAACTTTGACTAATGGTCTGTTAATTTTCTTTGATCTTTAATCTTAGAACTAATTCTTCAAGTATTGATTTTTTTTTGTATTGCTTTTTAAATCTCTACTGCATTAATTTCTGCTCTAATAATAATAATAATCTTTGTAATTTCCTCCCTTGTTGAAGTTTTTTGCTTAGCCTGATCATGAGACCTTTAACACTGATGGATATAACTAACATGTGTTGACTCACCCTTGTCATGTTGTTTCCCTGTTGCTGGCTCTCCCTCTTTTTTTCTCCCTGCATTTAATTGTTTTCTTTGGTTGGTTGATTTCTTCTGCTGGGGTTCATGGAATTGTAGTCCTTGTTATCTCTTTCTAGAATGTCCTTCAGAACATTTTGGAGTATTGGTTGGTGGTCATAAATTTTCTCAGATGTTCTTTTTCATGAAAGTATTGTATTTCTTTCATCATGAAAGATGGTTTTGTGGGGTACATCACTTTGGATGATGGTTGTTTTTCCTTTAGAACCTGATTTCCTTTACTCCAAGCTCTCCTTGACTTGAGGGTTTTTGCTGAGAAGTCAGCTATGATTCTGATGGGCTTTTCTTTATAGGTATCTTATTTCTCTTCCCTAGTAGCTTTTAAGATTTTCTTCTTGTGTTGAATTTCTGGAATCTTAACTGTGATATACCTGGCTACAGGTTTTTTTAAAAATAATTCTTCTCTCCTTTTTTTTTTTTTTTTTTTGTGGAACTGGGGATTGAACTCAGGCCCTTGCACTTGCCAGGGAAGTGCTTATTCCACTGAGCCATCTCCCTGGCCCTAAAAATAATTCTTAATTGGGGTTCTGTATGCCTCACTTATCTTGATGTCAAATTCTTTTCCTCTACAAGGGAAATTTTCTGCCATGACTTCTGTGAACAGTGTTTTCACATCATTTGTGCTATCTGCTGCCTTTTCATTGGCTGCAGTTGATCTTAAGATATTCTTCTTTGCCTCACCTAGCAGCTGCTGTATTGACTTCCCATGGTCCCTTGTCATTTTTAAGATACTTTTCTTTTTATGATCACTAACTGGAAGTCTGTCTGTGTCTGAGATCATGCCATCATATTGGCTTTATCTGCTGTGATGTGCTTTCATTGGAATTTTTCTCCTCGATATTTGTTTGAATCTGCCTTATAGATTCCATTTCTTTCCCATGCAGGGCATTCGTGGCTTTCACTATCTTATTAAGCTTCTCTTTTTTTCTTTTCTTTTGGCCTGTATTTGTTCTAGAGTCACTAAGCATGGTTTTCTTTGTGGATGCCATCTCTGCCATTATTTTGGATTTGTTTTTTTCTAGATCCTCATTCAATTGTTTTGTTGTTAGCACTTCAGAGCGGACAGGCTTTTGAGCTGTCTCACCTTATTGCGCCCCCTCTTCCCCCTCCGGTTGACTTTGGTGAACTACATGTCTGGGATTGCATCTTGTTTCAGTGTCTTCTCATTTTTTCTCTCTTTCTTTCTTTCTTTCTTTCTTTCTTTCTTTCTTTCTTTCTTTCTTTCTTTCTTTCTTTCTTTCTTTCTTTCTTTCTTTCAGTTTAATTCCTGGTGATACTTGTAAATTGCCTATGGTGGGTTGCTTTGTTGCTAGTGTTTTAGAACCCTTAGGAAATGACTGCTTCTCCGAGGTATCTTCCAAGTGCAGCCAGTTCTGAGGCTATTGCAAAGTTCTACCTCTTCGATTTGTTGGGGATGATAAGTTGTTGCCTGTTCGGCCCGGCCCCAGGTTCTTTGGCACTGTGCCACAGTATTTTCTGTGACCACCCCCCAGCCGGTCCCCAGTCAGTCTCAGTCTTAGAATACCAGGAAGAACTGCTGTTTAGAAAAATAACGTCACTTTTGGCTCTATTGGTAGCATCAGTAGTGATAATACCTCCAAGCACAGCCCAGACAAGGATTAAATGAGCTAACCATTAATTTATCACCTTTAAGCACATGAACTATATTTTTGGTTATATAAAAAAGTCTAAAACAAAATCAGAAAATTATATGTAGTCTACAGCTCCTTAGTGTGACAGTTTTGTACCCAGGAGTTAAAGTCTAAAATGGGTTAGGGTAGAGAAATAGAAGAGGAAAGATCAAACGATGAAGGAGAAAAAACAAAAAAACCAACACCAAGCACAACAACAGAAAACAAATGGAGGGGAGGGAGAGAAAGAAGAAGGGAGGGGAGGGAGGGAACGAGATCGATTAGTTGATTATCTCTGTTGTCCCTGGTAGACAGCTTGTGGAGACAGTCCAGTCTGTGCCAGTCTTTCCCAGCAAGCCAGCAGTAGCTTTTTGTTGGGGTAATAGATAACCTCAGTGAGGTGCACCTTCTGGCTGAGACCAGGCTCATTTGACCTGCAGTTGTCTGCACACTGTCCATGGGCCTGTGCCCAGCTGGGTGCCACTGGCTTACGCCAGCAGCCAGTCTGCATTCTTAGCTCGTCTGGCCCCTCTCCAAAATGGCTCCTGGCCAGTTGCTTTCTCCTGCGTGGGCTGACTGAGCCCTCAGCATTCACTGTCAGCTGGCGCAGTGCTTTGTATCTACTGCTCCACCTCCTTGTGGTGGCCTCTGGGGTTGCCAAGAGTCACTGTGTGTCTGCAGATTTGAATAGCTCCTCTCGCACAGTGAATCCCACCTCGGAACAGGTGCCGTTAGACACCTTCATTGAAGTTTCTCTCTGCTCTCCCCGAGAACTTCAGTTCACACTCATGATCCTTCTCGGCTCCAGGGGACCCACTTCCCTCCTCCTTGTCTTCCTTATATTGCTGTATTCTAGTGTTTGAATGGTGACTCCCAGGTGTTTTCTGTGTTGCTTACCACTCCGCCATCTTTGTGCTCCCCCAGTGATTCATATTCTTTCGACCCTGCTTGGTTCTGGTCCTAACCCAGTGTCCACTCCAACAAGAACAGATGCTGATGTGAAACCCCAGGGCAACACAGTCAGTGCTGGGGTGGGGTTGAGGGTAGAGGGATGAAGCAGGTCAGTGAGAATTAAAGACTGACTGTTGTTACTGCTTGAGAACTGATGGAGAAGTCTTAGAATAGCAGGTGTGTGCCCTTGCTGCATGAGCTCAGCCAGCAAGGTGGTCACCCAGTGGGGAGAGGAACGGTTTGGTCAGGAGGTCTCAGAGGGTGGGCAGGGCCCAGCGCTAGGGAAGTTATCAGGTACCCATTTGCATGGTGGATGACGGCTGTCATTTTCTGGTCCCTGGGACACAATAACTGACACACACAACTCTTAAGGAAGACAAGTCTATTTAAACTCACAATTCACAGAGGTTCATAGTCAGCTGGCTCCAAGGAGGACTGCATGGCAGAGAGCCTGGGTGTAGGAGAGCTGTTCATGGCATGGCAGGCAGGAAGTAGAGAGGGATCAAGGGAGGAGGAGGGTGGTTGGCCTCCCAGGCCACGCCCCTAGTGAACACCTCACCCGACTTTGCCTCCCAGCCTCACATGCAGCTGTAACCACAGCATGGTCTCATCCAGTGTGAATGTCTCACCCTCATGATCCAGGCACTTTTCCAACACCCCACCTCTGCGCAGATGAGGTTTTGGGGGACATCCAGATCTAAACAAGAAGCCAAGAAGTGGCCCAGGTTCTGTGGTGGGGGTGTAGGTTCTGAATTTTTTGAGTCAGAGTCTCATCGTGTAGTTCAGGCTGCCCCTGAACTTGTGACAGTCCTCCTGCCTCAGCCGCACTACCACACTTGAGAGGAACTTTGGGATTTCATGGTTTTATTTTTCTAGTACTCAGAGGACAAATCACTGTCTTTATTATTTGAGATATAAAATGCATGCCACATTGAGCAAGGATGTGTTACCCAGGAGTGAAGGGTCACATAACGGTTCTTAGGTCTCTTAGTTTGCTCTTACTAAACTAAGCTGAACTGGCCCCTGCCTGTAGTCACATTTCCCCCCAGGCCTCCTACAGTATAGATTGCTACACATGTCCTCCATCCCCCGCACTGTCTCCCACCATCCCCTGGCCCACCCTCCATCAGATTGCTTCCTGCTCTCCTTGAGGTGTTCCCAACCCGGCCTTTCCGTGGGGTGGGGGTGTCTTCTTTTCTCTCAAATACCAGGTTCTTTCTCATCTGTGTTAAGGCAGTGCTTGCCCATGAAGCTTGGTCTTGCTAAGTTGCCCAGGTTGATCTTGCCTTTGGGATTCTCCTGTGTCAGCCTCTTGAATAGTCAAAAGGGATTTTGTCAGAAAGCGATTGTCCATCCCATTATTTCTCAGCAGGGTTAGATGCTTATATTTTATTGGCTTGCCATACACATTTCTGTAGTGGCCTTGATCTCATATCAGTCATCTGTCTACTTTATTGTCATTTCTGGGTAAGTGGGACTTTGGTCTGTCAAATCTTCATTCCTACAACCAAGAAAACCCAACTGTGGTAGCTCATATTTGTCAACCCAATATCAGGAGGCTGAGTTAGGAAGATCTCTGGGAGTTCAAGGCCAACCTGGACTATATAGTGAGACCCTGTCTCTAAAAACTAAATCAAACCAACCAAAACACCCCAAGCGAATAATATTGGCGTAGTAATCCACCAGTGTCTTTCCATTAAAGGTAAAGAAACACAAATTAGACTAGCCCCAAAGGTAGATACTGGTGAGTTTTACAAAGTTCTCAGAGGAAGGGAGACAAAGACAGTTGGGGAGAGAAGGGTGTCTGTGGGGCTGCAAGTATGTGAGGTCTCAGCTGCCACCTCTGCCTACCTGGTTCCTGGCCTGGGACCATCTGTTCGGGAGCTGATGTATCAGGTGCTGCTGTGTGTGTTGTGAATGAGACAGCAAGGGCCTGGCTTACGGGGCCACAGCAAGACCCCATCTCAAAAAAGAAAGCAAAAAACCCCCAAAAAACCAAAACCACACACACACACAAGAAAGAATAGTTCTGCCCCAGTGAGATCCCATATCAAGCACGCGCGCGCGCGCGCGCGCACACACACACACACACACACACAATAGTTCTGCCCCAACTAGACAAGTCTTATTCCCAGTTTCACACCTGAGAATGTTGATGTGAGTGGGTGATTTATTTCTCCTCTGAATCTGTTTCCCTGGGGCTCACATTGGTGGTCTTTTGTCCAGCAGGTTAACTACAACCAGGGCACTCCACCCCTGCCTCCGGGGAGTCTCCTGGAATCAGAGCCTGAGACTGGTAGTGAGAAGACTACAAGATTTCTTGGGTTCTGGCAGCAGTGAAGTCTACGTAGATCTGTTCTTCACCCACTTGGGGCAGACCTCAAGAGACAGGGCTGTAAAACAGACAGGTACTGGCATGAATGAGGAGGCCAAGTAAGACGGTGGCGTGGGCTGGAGTGTCTACCTGTTCCCTTTGGTTTTATTTTATCTTCCCCTTCCTCCTCCAACCTCTCCTCCCTATGCTTTTGTTTTGTTGTTTTTAGGACAGGGTCTCAGTATGTTAGCCCAGGCTGGCCTTGAACTTGAGGCTATCCTCTTGCCTCAGCCTCCTGAGCTCTGATTGATACCTGTGTAGAATATCAGTCCTTGATATTTATCCCTACGGAGGTATGTGACTGCGTTTATTTGATCTTGAGGTCTGGCCCACAGCAGGAAAGCCTGTTTCCCACAGCTAGCTTATCCTCCTTACTGAGTCCTTTGAGGATCTACTCCTGTCTGACTAGCTATAATATTTCTATCTAATTCAGCTGACTGCAACAAAATTTGCACAGCATAGATATATTTTAGGGCCAGGGGTGGTGGTGTATACCTATATAAACCAAGTACTTATGAGGCTGAGGCAGGAGGATTGCTGCAAGTTTGAGACCAGCCTGGACTACAGGATGAGACCTTGTCTCAGAAAACAAAACAAAATGATAACATTTTAGCTATTTGTAGTTGTAGCTGAATTTTTCGTGCCACTTGGGAACAAGCTGTGGACACACACTCGTTTCTTTCGGGTGCTTTGGCTGCACTGTCCGCCTCTCCTCCTTGGCAGAGATTTGGAGTCTCAGGAGTCTGGAAGCTTTTCACTGGCTGGGGAGCTGTGGGTGTTAGGCTGAGGTTAGATGCTGCTTGTGCCTGTGTTGGAGGCCCGCCTGTGTGTATTCCTTGCCTCATTTCAGAGCAGAGGTAGCAACCGAGGTGTTCTCAAAGGAAACCAATGTAGTGGCTCCCAGCGTGGAAACCAGTGGGCAGCTGGATCTGGGGCTGCAAGGAAGCAGCGCCACCTACCGCAGAGAGGACTCTGTTTGGGAATGGCTTCAGGCTTCCTGCAGTGTGATGTGGCTTTGCTTTATTTGTTGGTAATGATTCAGCTAATCACTGGCCTGTGAAACTAAAGATCCAGGGTCACACTTTCTATGCCTTAGATTTTTCTTCTGTTTTGAGATGGGGTGTTACTGTGCTGCCCTGGATCTCCTGGAGCTCACCAAGATCCTCCTGCTTCAGCTTCCCTAGTGCTAGGATCACAGGTGTGCATCCCCAGGCCTGGTAGCTTTGGCCCAGCTCATCGGCCCAGCTCATCATCTTAATTGCCAGGTCTGTCCTTACCCTTCCATTTCCAAAGTGAGATTTTCCTTGAAGCAGGAATTTAAATTATGACACAGTGCCCAGCAAGATGCTGTGTGCAGTCTCCCAGTGTGCCCATCTCCCTCCCTGCCTGAATTGTTGTGGAGCTTCCTGCCCTTGTCCTCAGTGGGCCACCCTGTCATCTGGCCTTTGTTGTCTTTAATATGATAGAGAGATGGCACCAAACGGCGGCTGCTGAAACATCTCAGAGACCTTGGAAGATGACACAGGGTCTTCCCCGCATGGTGTTACAAGAAAAAAGAGCTCTGGGGGTGAGGAGGGGGCACTGGTAGGGAGCTAGGGGCCTGACTGGAGCCCGTTCAGCAGGGCTACCAGCAGGCCTGAGCATACCTAGCCAGTGACAGTTTTGTCGGGATTAAGGATGTTTGAAGATGCTAGGATGGATGCTTTGAACGTGTACACACCCTCGCCCATGGGAGTGCGACTGCCTGAGTTGGCAGGCAGTGGTGCCCCTCCCCCAGCACTGGGTCACTCTGCCTGCAGCTCACTGAGTGTGAGGAGTGAAGCCTGGGACCCACCAGGGAGGGGACAGCCGCCAGCTTCACCTGCGTGCTTTCAGCTCTGCCAGCCTCCTGGTCCTTCAGCAGGTGTTTGTGGTACTTTGGCTCAGTGTTGTGCTTGCATGTGTGCTCGCAGGTGTCTGTGTGTACATGGGTTATCCCTAGCTCATTTCTTGGAATTCAGGAAAGTTTCCTGTTCCTGTTTAACCCACCTTGTTTCTGACATCCCCTGCAACATTAACAGGTGCTTAGCTAATTCCTGTAGAGCCAAGCGAGGGCTTCCTGGGAAGCAGGTCGGAGAACGCATCCCACAGTCACGTATTCCCTCAGTACTGCTCCATCTCTTCCTAGTGTCTAGTCTTTTTTGGTGGTATTTTTTTATTTTTATTTTTTATTTATTTTTTTGACAGGGTCTTGCTAACTAGTTCTGGCTGGCCCTGAATGCAGTCTGTAGCCAAAGCTGGCTCTCACTAATGGCAGGCAGTCTTCCTTCCTCAGCCTCCCGAGTAGTAGGAGACAAACGTGTGCCATCAGCTGCCATCTTAAAGTAAAATATTTTGCTTTAATTTGCTGGTTTTAATAGGTTTGCTCATTCAGAATTCACGTATCATAAGGTGACCATTTCAAGTTTACAAGTCTGTGGTTGGTTCTCGTGGTGCGTGGGGCCTTGCACGTGAGGGGGCTGCTTTCCTCTGGGCTGTATGCCCATCTCGGTTAGCATTTTCTTCACTCACCAAAACATGCCCTGTTGTCACCAGCAGGCCCCTTCCTCTTGTGGGTCCCTGGTGACCACTGTACTTTCTACAGATCTGGTTGTTCTAGGCATTTCTTATAAGCAGAATCATAGGATGTGTGATCTTTTGTGACTGGCAGCTTCTGTGTCCCAAAAGGAGAGACTTGTCATGTTGTGATACCCATTAGTACTTACCCCATTCTTTTGTTTTTTTTTGCTTTTTATTTGGTCCTGGGATTTGAACTCAGAACCTCGTGCTTGCCAGGCAGGCACTGTGTCACTGAGCTACATCGCCCAGTACTTACTACTTTTTATCGCTGAGTAGTTGTTTCTTGTATGGATATACCACAATTGATTTATCAAAAATATAATTCCTTCCTTTTTTAAGAAGGACTAGCTCTTGGATAGCAGCAGAGTTGAGCAGTTTGTTACTGTTGTCAGTTTTGTTTTATTGAGATGCTGTCTGGCTTTGTTGTCCAAGCTGGTCTTGAACTCACAGTGATCTGCCTACCTCAGCCTCCCAAGTGCTGGGATCTCAGACATAGAATACCACGCCCATGTTGGGCTGAACAGTTACAGAGGCTACATGTCCTCCTCACCGTGTTTCACCTGAACACAAGTGAAACAAGAGAAAAAAAAAGATAAAAATATGCCATTGGTTTGCTGACTTATGCTTGACCCTTACAGTGGAAAATCACCTGTGGTCTATGCCCTGTGGGGGGTACTAACATAGTTCAGCATCTGAGTGGCATTTTCTGTTCAATGACTGCTGACCAATTTCAGATAGATACATAGAATACATGGCTTTTTAAAAAAAGTGTTTATTTATTTTTAATTAATACATTGTATATTGTTATCTTTTTAGTGGTTATCCATAATACAAGCAGCAGACAGGATATCCTGTCCTAGGACTATTAGTGCAACTCTTCTCATTGAGTTAAGTGAAGGTAGCTGTCTGTTTATCCTAACTATTCTGTACATACAAATACAAAATAGTCCTTCCTTTGTAGCCTCTTTTTTTGTTTAGTTCTTTCAGAGATGTAATTGCATTGGCATTTAAATACTACAGGTGCATGAATTCAGCAAAACAATCCAACACAGTCCAGATGTCTGCAGTAGTAGTGGGCTATCTGCATAAGTTGTTGACTTGAGCCACTCACAGCTCAGTACATTAATACATCTTTACTTACATACCTCCTTTTTATACTTTTCTGCTAGATGGTAAACACCAAGATAAAGCAAGACCTATATAACAAGAAATGTAACTTTTGTATCAGATAAGGACAGTCAGGTACCCTCACGGTTCTTGAACATGCAAAAATCATGTCAGAGATTTAACCCAGTATCATTCCTCAGCCACAGCAGTTAAAGTGAGCGTTGTGGTTCCGTTCTTAGTTGTCATAGAGTCAAATATGGCGGGATGCCAGGTGCTGGAAATACTGCTAGGAAACCTGCTCACCGAGTGGCCCGCAGTGGCTCCATGGAGACATGTAGCTGTTGTGCACGGCCTATGCCCTTTTAGAAGTGGCCAGGACAGAAGAAGACGTGTTGGGCACTGTTGGCTGTTTGGAGGCAGAAACCTTTAGAAGGGAACATCTGATGTTTTCCTGGAGTTTTTGGATGAATTGGCTTTCTGTCACTGTCACGAAGTAACTGAGAGCAGTTTAGTAAGGGGAAGGTTTTGATCTGGCTCATAGTTTCTCAAGTTCAGTTCATGGTTGCTTTGCTTTGTTGCTTTGGGTCTGTGTTGGTATTATAGACTGCTGAGTTAGGCAGAGAGTCAGTGCAAAGGATGAAAACACATCAGAACTGATGCCAGAGGGCTCAGGAGATAGCTTGACCATCTGAACACCTGCCTGGCAAACGGAAGGACCCGGGTTCAATCTCCAGTACTGCATGCTGCCTTGGCCCTAGAACCCTGGGTGCACTATGATGGCCCTGAAGCCAGGTGTGGTAGGGTACTCCTGTAATCCCAGCCATGGGGAGGCTGAGATCAGAGGGTCCCCGTGAGTCCAAGCTGCTTAGGGAGTCCCTGTACCAAATAAATAAAACATTAAAAAAACAAACTGTGGCTAGAGACACATCTGAAAAACATTAAAGTCACAGGGGCCAGATAATATACTGTCCTAAGGGATAAACAGAGATAAACAGAGATTATTAGTACCATCCTTGAGGTTTCTGTACAAAAAAAAAAAAAAAAAGATTATCTCATTGGAGTGGGAATCCCCTCCCACCTACTAAAACAATTAAGATCAAAGAAAACTAAGACTAGATTATGGACCGAGGTTAGTGATGTCATCCATATGCCCATGCTACTCATTAGATCAGTATTAGTCAAGCACTGTTCTTATATTCTTACTGGCTGGTCATAGTTCTGACCCATGTTATATCCACCTTGGGATTTTGCTCTATAGAGCTTTCTCTGAGATGGGGGCTCGTTGACAGCCATTTGGGACGACTCCTGTCTCTCAACTATTTTTAGTCCCCATTTCTGCTCCTCAGTATACCTTCTCCTCTTCATCTTGTTCCTTACTTTTATTTTGGGGAATGTGCGCTCAGTGCATCAGACACCCAGCAGGTTCAGAGACGCACATTTTTCTCTGTCAGTGGGGCGGCAGGTGTGGTGAGGCCTTGGGGCAGGCAGGCTGCTCACTGTGCTGGCTGATAGGGCCAGGAAGCGCCCGCCCCAGAGCTGCTTTAGTCATGCCCCTGGTAACCTCACTTCCTCCTACCCGGCCTCCTCCTAAAAGATCCCACCACCTTCCAATAACTCAGGGATTACTGGGGGAAGACTTACTGTGTTATTATTTGTTTTGTGAATGTTTGTAAATATTCGTAAGATGCAGTTTGGTTGTGCAGTACTAGGGAGTGAGGCATCCTACAAGGTGGACCCTCAGAGAGCTCTGGCTATTGTTTCCTCCCTAGGTTACTGTGGGGAGGGTCCCAGGTGGTCCCAGAGCCTTTGGGCGATGCCTGCTGTTCAGTTAGTTTTAGAGCTGGAGATAGAACCCATGGCCTCTCATTCTGGTTGCGTACTCTGCCTCTGAGATGCCTGCAGCCTGGAAGTCCCCAGTTGAGGCCACCACTGTGGTTAGTTTCTCTTTGTTCCCCTCCCTGCTCCTTTATTCTCTAAGGAGTGCGCATGTTGGTAGTTGCAGGTGTGCCTTGTGAGCCTGAGTCAAAGCTTTGGGGGAAATGAGTTGTTTTGTTCACCTAAGATGCGTAGGATGTGTTGGCAACTTAGGTCTTGTAAGATCTGTAAGTCAGTCTATGAAAAGTCACTTCCATATGCAGAAACCAAGGCACCAGTTAGGTAGGTGGAGGTCACCCAGCTAATTTCTGATCTCTGCAGAGGTGAACATTTAAATAGAGAAACACTCCTTTGTCTGGAAGCAGAGGGGCTCTCCTGAGGCGGCTCCTTCACTCGTCACTGTGGTTGCTGATTCAGATCTTGGTCAGAGACCTCAGCTTGTCTGGGCAGAGGCGAGAGCGCTGCTCACCCCTGCTGAAACAACCCTCCGGCAGTTTGGAAGGTTTGCCTTAGCCCTTCATGACAGGCTTGGCTCCATCTTGGTATCTGTGGGCCTTGCAAGAGGGAGTATGTATCTTGCATTTGAGGTAATTAACATATCGAAACCTTGGGCAGCCAAGGTGGCAGAGTTCGGGGGCTCCTGGGCTCAGCCTCGGGAATGTGCATCTTAGGTTGGCCTCTCAGGTGGTGGTAATGTGGTGAGCCAGGAGCTACAGTGGGGAAAGCTGTGAAGGGGAAGTGAGAAGTCAGTCCATGGTGGCATGAGGGCACCAACACCTCCGAGTGCTCCACTAGGCCCCTTGGGAGTGTTCAGACCCCAGGAGGCTTCAGCTTGTGCTCTTGTCCCCCCACTTTTAGGAATGTCTTTGTCCCAGGAAGCTAGTCACAGCTGGATAGTTGCAGACATACTTAGTATTGGCAAGTTCCAGAAAAGTCCAAAACATAGGCTGGGAATTTCCCTTTTGCATATGTCTGCTTTTAACTGTTTGCTGAAAAGATCTTTTGCTACTTTTGTTTCATGCACTTTTTGTTTATGTGTGTGTTTGTGGGACAGGATTTCCTATGTGGTCCAGGCTAGCCTTGCTCACTAGATAGTCCAGGTTGGCCTCAAACTCATGGTCGTGCTCCTGCCTCAGCTTCCTGAGGGCTGGAATTGCAATTCTGTTGCAGCTTGTGGGCAGCATGTAGATAGACTCTCCTTAGTGAAGTCTTATCTGTGTGAGGGTTCACGTGGAGGTGAGAGCTTGGCAGGAGCTGGCCACTGGTGGATGGCCTAGTGCTTATGCAAATGATGGACTCAAGTTACAGTGGCCCAAGAGAGGGTGAGAGGATGAGTGTGCCTGGGGCTTTGCCACCTTGGCCCAGCAGGTGGGAGCTGCCCAGCTGTGACCCGCTGTGACATGAGGGGGCTGTGCCCAGTGTGCTGGGAGCTGCTGATACCATGACCCCAAAGGGCCCAGAGAAAGAGGTTAGTGGCTCAGAGTGAATAAGGAGCTTGGAGAGGCAGTGGTGATGTGCGAAATTCAGAGGCATTTTGTAAACCACTCATCCATTAATTTGCCAGAAGTTAATATAGTCTCGTAGGCCCCTGATTAATCCATTTCCGTTTTGCTTTATTTCTTCATTAGTCTGATTCCCATCAGCCGCGTGTGTCAAGGCTGCTGCATTTTAAGAGCATGCTTGTGTGGGAACTGTTCTAACAGCCACTGTCAGCGTGGCTTTAGAGAAACCAAGTTGGCAGAACATGCGAGGTTCTGCCATCCATTAACAATGTTACATCGTGCTTGTTTTGTGAAACCATTCACAGAAGGCTTCAGGAAGATGGCGTGCGCCTCGGAGGTGGTGCGGTGCTGGTCTGCACTGTGATGTTGCTCCTTGTCATCAGCTGCCAGGTGCTGTGTAGACCCAGGTGGAGTTACTGGGACCTCCTCATTGGGCACAGGCCAAAGAAGGCGGTTTGGCAAAGACTTCTGCAGTCAACATTACAGTGCAAGCAAAGAAGCCATGAGTGTTAGATAGAGCCTTTTGTTCCAGAGTAGGGCTTGCGTAGCTAGTGATGGTTTGGAATGCAAAGACAGCTCAGGACCTGGAGAGTCTGTGCAGATCCCACATCCCATAGGGGCATACTTACATGCAGAGTAGCTAAAGAACTCTTAGAAGTCAGCAAACAAAGGATTTTAGTAGTTGTTTCTTCCGAGAAGATACACAGCCAGATAGTAGCTTCACAAGGAGTTTCTGCACTATTAACCACCAGGAAAAGGCAAACCTGAGCTCCAGTGAGATCCCCATGCCTGTGGACTCCTCCTGGAAAGATAGGAGCAGGTGGAGGTGAGGCTGCAGGGCCTGGAGCCTCTGCGCAGTGATGGGGTCCTGAGGTGGTGCTTTCCCCAGAGTGCTCCACATGGAGTCACCATTTGATATTTGATCCAGCTGTCCTGACTAGCACATGCACGAGAGACTTGAAGGTGTCCCTACAAAAACTTGTCCACCAGTGTCCACAGCAATGCTTATACATGGGTAGTGGCCAAAAACCAGGCACAACTGTGCACCCCTCCCCAGCAAGCAGGTGCAGTGTGCACACAGAGTACCTGTGGCAGGAGCCTCGAGCAGCACCAGTGTGAGAAGACCAGGTACGAGCCGCACACTCGCCAGCTTGTCCCAGACGTCTGGCAAGGGGAATTAGTTGGTAGGGAGGCTGGAGAACCCGCTGGGGTGGCCGTGAAGGGGTGCGCTTCTTCCTAGGAGGAGGGAGCCCCCAGAGTGCTATAGAGCATGTTGGGATGGACACCTGAAACCAGTGAGCTGGACAGCACCCGAAAGATGCCACAATCCAGCGAGAGGCCGGATTGCTGATTTGGGGTTGCAGACATTGTTGTTCATGTCATTTGTTCTAAAATTTGGAGATCTGGAATGGGTCACACTGATTCCTGCAAGGTTCTCTGTGTACACAGTAGTTTACATTGAAACACAGGGCAGAGTAGCAGCTGGATGAGTACCCAGACCAAAGCCCCTGGGGTCATTCCCTGCCTGGGCCCCACCCTGTGTGCCAGGAGGGGCCATGCCCTTCCTCACCTTCTATTTCTGAGGAGGGTGGACTCCGGTGGTGTGAATTTAGCTGTGCATTTGCCTCTTCTCTACAGAAGGAAAATGAGTAGGAGATGGGGTTGGGCGGGGTGCAGCGCACATGACTGGCCCTGTCCAGCTTGAAGAATGACATTGGTTCCTGGTCGTCCACCCTCTTCTACCTGTCATGGCTGACCAGAAGAGACATTCAAGATCTGCATGCAGCAGGCTTTGCATACGGGCTGTTAAGTCTGAGAGGAAGTATGTGGAGGCAGGAGCCGCCTCAGCTTGTCCTGACTGTTCCTGAAAGGAGCAGTGGTGCAAGTGTTTAAACCGTGCACCAGATTTTTGTTCAGCCTGCAAAACAACAACAAAAATGTGCAGCCTGCCAGATTTTGTCCACTGCAAGCTCCTATTCACCCTTCATACTCTTTGGTCCACTCTGTTAAACCCCTCCAAGGGGCATAGAAGTTGAAGGTGTGGTCCCTGGCGCCAGAGGGACCTCCTCTGTGTACCTCCTAAGCTATTTTGGCTTCCATTTCCTCCTCTGGAAAGCAAAAGGACTGATGGTACATCAGCTCCTGGAACTGCTGCAGGTGCCAGCTCTTTCCCAGGATGCTTAATTTCAGGTGCAACCCCCTCCCCCTCATCTCACCAGTTCTTCTGTGTTTGCTGGCTGCTGTAAACTATGACTTTGGGGGAGCTCAGTGTGGCCCACACTCCAGCTGAGACACCAGCCGTGGCAAGGCGGGCGGAGCTCAGGGCCCCTCTTTCTGGAGGTTTTTCTACCTGTGCTGCTCACATGGGCACTGAGATCCCGAGTGCCAGCCTCCCTGGGAGCCCAGGTCCCTGTGTGCCAACCTGTGCGTGCTGTCCCACGTGCTGTGGTCCTGTCCTGAGTTGGATGCTGGGGGACAGGGCTTCCTGCTGTGTCCCAGTCCACGCTGGCCATGGCAGCGGGAGGCGCTGTGGATGCCTCGGCTATTGCAGACATGCCAGCTCCTTCAGCAGCAGCCCTTGACCCTCACGCTCTTTACTTTTCCCTTGTTATCACCGCCATGTTCATGGGCACTGGGGGCGCTGTGGTGCTGTGGCCCGGGTGAAGATTCTGGCTTCTGTCCACCAGGCTCCCCTGCTCCCCCACCACACCTTTGAAGTGGCGGCAGCTTTCATCTGTCACTTTCCCCTAAAGACAGCTGGGCCTTTGATTGGCCGTTTAGTGGATGCTGTGTTTGTGGAATTTGCCTACAGGGGAAGCAGAACAGGGAAGTGGTGGAAAGGAAAAGGCAGCAGTAGCACCCCTGTCCCCCCCACCTCCCACCCCCGTGTGCTGCAGGGTGTGAGGGGACCCCATCACTGGCGTGTGACATGTTGAGTGTGGCTGTGACCCAGGCTCACATCACGGTCTCTGCACAGGTAGATCTCCAGGTTCGGTGTTACGCCTTTGGGTTTAGTAACTTTCCTTTTCCTTGGAACTCAGGAGACAAATGCTCTCCCTGTCTGGGCCTCATTTTCACAGGAGGACCCAAGGGTCAGCGGAGCTGATTGCAGTCTGGGGGCTGAAATATCCAGTGGCCCATTTGTGGCCAGGCTTCCAGCTCAGTTGGCTCAGCCCTGAGAAGAAAGCAGCTCTCAGGGCCCCGGGTCTTTATGCAGGCTGTACATTATTCCCATGCTGTTTCCTTGATAAGAAATGAAAATACATTCTGACTCATAATCATATGTATCCAGACATGCCTCGTTTAGCCACGGAGCTCTGTCCCTGCGAACCAGAATTGGCTGCTAATGAAGGATGGTATGTAGTGTGGACACTACAAGATTCTGAACAAAGAAAAGGTCGAGGGAAGCTCCACCTTGGTGATTACTTGCATGACTCTTACATGCAGCACTGTAACGTATGACAGAATGGAAAGCTGTAACACTGTGCTATACATTGAAGTCAGCAAATATCCCATCGTAAGACAAAGTGTACTGCCCCCAAAGTAGACACTGAGGCTCTATAAACAGCATGTACAGGACTCTACCCTGAAAACATCAAGTCGAAAGTCCCAGAGGTGGGTTGTATGTCTGAACAGTTGTTAAACAGGACAATCGTTAAGCGACTATCTGTATGTGACATAAGCCCTTTGTCTCCACTTCATCTCCAGCAAGTGTTTCATACTCCGAAACTGTTCACATAGTTTGTTTTTTTAAGAGCCGGGGATCTTCCTGTGTGGCCAAGCTGACTTCCGGCTCCCGTGACCCTCCTGCCTCAGCCTCTCGCCAGCTGAGACACAGGTGCACACCCCCACGCCACTCATAGGCTCGCCACTCATAGGCTCTTCAGGGCCTCGTTGCTGCTGTGCAGAGCAGACCTCTTTCAACAAAAGCTCATGAAAACTGTTGCAAAAGGACTTGAAGTAGCGCATGAGGAAGCACTTGTACCACCCATTTAACAGAGGATGCTGTGTTGTGAGTTTTCAGACCTGGTTTATTTTGGTATCAATTTCATTTGTGTTTAACATCATTATTCTTAGTTTTCCTTCTAAAAACAAGTATTATCTGAGAAGCCTGGTGCTTGTTCTTCCCCCCTCCAGCCTTGCTTAGGAGATAATCCTGAGCACACCAATGAGTCATGGGTAATTAGAAACTCAGCACAAATGCTGCTGCTGAAACGACAGACTTTCTCTTACCAAGACAAGAAAATGAAACTTGGTGCTGTGAAGTTTTTTCTCTAACACTAAAAATGTAATCTTTATTAGCACACTAAAAATACCAGTGGCAGCTGGCAAGGTTGCATGTCTATAATTCCTGCACTTGGGAGGCTGAGACAGGATGATCACCCCAAGTTCAAGACCAGCCTCAACTATAGGAGACCCTGCCTCAAAAAAGGAAGAACATAAAGCTGTTGACAGTCATGAAGGTGTGGCTGTGGCCCATAGGGGGAGCTGCTTCTGTCACACCACCTTCCTCAGGAGTTACCCTGGCCTGTGTCAGTCTGGGGCCCCTGCTGCCTTTCGTTATAGTTGTTCCCCATGATTTGTCTCTGCCTCTGGGTTCCTGGGGTGACACCTTTCTCCTTTGGACTCTGAGAGCAAGGTCACCTGTTTACCCTTGGGATGTGGTTGGCCATAGGCTTAGTGGTATTGCAGAAAAATTCTGGTTTAGAGATTGGAGCTGGACCATTTTAATGTTCTGAGGACTCTGACATGAGCTCAGTCCACATAGAAGGCATCTGGATTCTTTTATTTTCTGAGACATGGACTTGCTGTGAAGTTCAGGCTAGCTTGGCACTTCCTGTTGCCCAGGGTCAGTCCTCTTGCCTCAGACTCCCAGGTGCTTTTATCACATGGGTGCAGCATGGCCCCTGGCTGGAGTTTTCCATATATAACACCATGTCAGAGGCAGGTGAGCTTCCCAAAGAGGAGCAGTTTTTCCATTTCCCAGCTTTGGAAACTGGCCATGCAAATAGCACAGGCTGGGGCTGTCACTCTGCGGTGGACTCGGGAATGGGATTGTGCCAGCAAGAGAGATACTTTATGTACCCATCGGGACATCCTGCATTCCCAGTTCTTCACACCAGGGACCACCATGGGCCTTCACACCATGGGCCTGTGCTCATTGAAAGCTGCCGCTGCAGCATACCAGGAAGGAACACATGTTTTGACTCTGGAGCGAGGCAGGCAACAGTGGTGTCGTACTTTGTCCTCGAGGCGCGTGAGCGTGCTGGCTTCTGGACAGCTGCAGCCAGCTCCCACAGCTCCTTCTTGCTCCACTGGGGCCTGCTTATTGGTTCTCAGGAGTCTCACCAGGAGCCTGAGAGAGCGTGCAGATGCAGAGGTGCCAATCGTCAGGAGCACCTGTGTTTGTGATTTGGGAGCCTGCTTCTCCCACCTTCCCCTACCCCTGGGCTAGTGCTGTCTGGGTGGGGACAGGAACACAGTGCTCAGTGACTGCAGGCTGGGCACAGTGACCACCCACAGAGGACCCTACACACCTAGGCCCCAGCGCCACACGAGATGGGCAAAGAAGTTCGTGTTCTGGGGCCTGGAGGGGCCGAGGGCTTCCTCCAATCAGGTGTAGGCTTAGCACCATCATCTTCCTGGCCAAAGGCTGAGACAGGGCATTTCCTTTGGTATTTTATACCTAAGTGCTGAGGTCTGAGAGATGCCACAGCACTTCTTCCAGCCTCATTGCTGGGGGTTTGAGGGCCTTGGGAGGCTAACTCCTTTCTGCTCGCCCACATACCTGGCATTCTGCAGGCAGGAGATGCTTTACCTCTTCCTGCTTATCGGCAGGAGAAAGCGTGTCCCTGGAGGTGCTTCAGCCTGTTCCTAGCCAGGCCTCGGTGCCCCTGTGGCTTGAGGTTCTGGAGCCTCTGTCTCAGGGGGTCAGGGCTGTGTCAGGATGTGCAAGACCACTGCCAGCCTGCAAGGGGAGTGGATCTGCGTACCCTTGCCCAGCGGGGCCCCTGCCTGGTATGCCAGGACCTCCAAAGTGGTGGACAGGTGACCCTGTGGTCATCCCTGGGGATCAGGACACCAGGAGATCACTGGTCCCTTCGAGCACTCGTAGCTATTTAGGAAGCGCAAGCCTCTCCTTTGGCCTCAACCTCATCACAGCCTGACGCATCCTTTGCTGAAATGACAGGGACAGCAGGACACAGTGGAACACGTACCTGCACACTCCGTACCTGCACCAGGTCACAGCATTACCACCTGAGTCCCACTGCTGACTCAGAAAGGTAAAGGAGATGACGGCTTTTCTTTAATGCCACAGATGAAGACTGTTGTGTTTGTTCTGAGACAAGGTCTCACTGGTAGTTCAGGCTGGCCTTGAACTCACTGAGTCTCAGTTACTTTTCTCTCATTGCTGGGATAAATGCACTTAAAATGAAGGAAGGAAAGCCTTATTTATTTCACAGTTAGTGGAGGTTTAAGTCCATACTTAGCTGGCTCCAAGGCAGAGAGCAAGAGAACAAGATGGAGGAGTGGCAGCAGCAATGGCCACAGGGAGGAAGTCTGTCTCCCTTAAGTGGCATTCGGGCCACCTGCCCCAGGTGTAGCACTCACACCCGTAATCCCAGGGGATATCATGAGTCAATCACAAATGATAGATGTCTGCCCCGTGACAACTAGGCACAAACCATAACACTATGACCCAGGCTGGCCTCAGACCCATGTTGATCCTCTTGCCTCAGCCTCCCGAGTGCTAGGATTATAGGCATGTGCCCCTGTGCCCCATTACAAAATGATTTCAAGCAGTACACAAATGGTAATTATATGAATGGCAATGTCTGGATATGATTATAGAATGAATTTTTTATTCAAAATGTTTGTAGTGCTTTTTGATATTCAGATTTAACCTTTGTTCAACACTTTAGTATATAAGCATAAGGGATTTTGAGAGTACAGATGTCTTATTATTTCCTTATTATTTTTTGCTTCTTCTTTTGCTGTTTGCTGACCCCTGTGGAATTAGAGGTATTATCCCCTGATGGGACTTTAGATCAGATCATGGGCCAGGGAGATAGCTCAGTAGAATAAATGCCTGCCTGACAAGTACAGGGTGTACTTGTAGGATGCAGATCACACCATGCATCCTGGATCACCTTTGCCTTCGTGGATGGAATCCACCATCCGCAGGCCCCCACCTGGCTGCCAGGTGTGTCCTTCCTGCCCCTGCTGCCCCTCTGTGCTCTCAGGGGCGTGTGGCTCCTGTGAGGAAGTAGCCTGGTGATTTGGTCACTGCCCCTGCGGGGTGGGGAGGTGGAACTGAGGGTGCGCTTCGCTTGCTGTGCCGCCTGACCCGCGTGGGTGATGGGCTCTGCTCTGTGCTCCCCTTTGTGCAGCCCTTGGCGAGGCCCCCACTGTCCCATGCTCTGGACTTTGATGTATGGTGGCTGCATATCTCCAGGGCCTCCTCCATGTGCCTCGGTCCCCTTTTCTCTCGGTGCGGTAGTGAGACCTGCTGACCCTTAAACCTCTTTAGAGATGCTCTCTGCTGACAGGGCAGGGCCTCAGCGTGCAGATAATGAGGACACAGCTCAGTCCAGAGCTGCACTGTCTGCCTCTGACCTCAGAGAGCACCTGTGCCCCGGGGAAGAGGTTGAGCCCTGGTCTGCCTTCCTGGTCCCTGCACTGTGACCCCGGTCTTCCTAGCTGCAGGGTGTGTGTGCTGACCTCCCCTGCCTGCCCCATTCTGGGGATCCTACAAAAGCCCAGGGACCAAGCTCGTGTGTCTGCATTGGAAATGCAGTATCCTAGCTGGAGATTCAGGAAGGGTCCTGAGCAGAGTGCTGGCCTTCGTTGTGTTCCCCACGTGTCCCTGGAGAAGGCAAAGGAGCATGAGCCAGCATGGGGCCGGCCATGAGGCTTGCTGTATGCATGAGATGCATTTTGCTGATCTGTCCCAGCTGTTGTCCCTAGACGGTGCACTGTCACCAGGACAATGGATCAGCTCCAGCTCTGCACAGCTGGGTGGTGAGGTGGGGCAGACGGGGAACTCCAGGCGCCATTCTTCTGTCAGGATCCGAGATGTGGGCCCAAGAGTGATGGCGCTGGTTACACAGGAGTCACCCTAGCTGTATGGCGGTCAACTGGAGTGGTCCAGTGACTGGCTTGGTCAGCCAGCCTGTGTTTTCTGTGTCAGATTTAGGCACACACACCCCAGATGGATGTGGGACGGGGGAATATAAAGCCTCTGTTTGGCAGAGGTGTGGTGGTGTCGTCAAAACCTGTCCTTAACATGTTAAGGGCCTCCAGCTAGCCCACCACGAGACACGATGGATTACGGCCTGTCTGGATGTATTAAAGAGCAGAGCATATAGTGTCTGGGAGGCTGAGGCAGGAAGGTCGTGAGTTAGAGCCCAGCCTGGATAAGTGGGCTACTTAGTAAGATCCTGTCTCAGCAAAGGGATCTAGCGCAGTGCCAAGGACCTGAGTTCAGTCACCTCCAGGACCACACATAAAACAAAAAGGAAAGAGTTCGTAGTGTAGTTCTACTCCTTTGTTCCAGGAAGAAGTTGTTTGTTCACCTTTGGGTTGTTGGCAGCATCTCCATAAATGGCTGTTTTGATAAACGCCCTCTCTCCCTGCCATCATGTCCAGTGTGGTCACCCTTGCCTGGCTGGCCATCCTTGTGCCATGCTAGGCCGGGTGCTGCGCTGCCTGCTTTGTCTTTGGAGGGAACTCCTTCCACGGTGAAGGTCATGGCCACACTTGTCCTGTTGTGCTCCAGTCTAACCTGTGTCTGGGTGGCCAGATCCTGGTCACTTGGGTCCCTGGGCCTTTCCTTGCCTCCTCCTGGTGTTGAGATTAGGAGAGATCTTCATCTTTACTGCATTGTCCTTAGGCTTGAGGCGCTAATGATTAGCTTCTCTTAAAATTATGTTAGTTAAGAAGACTTTGTGAAATCTTTTTTCTCCTACTGTGTCCCGAAGGTCAAGGCCTCTGACCTTTTTGGCATCAGGTAACCGGTTTTGTGGCAGACCCTTTTTCAGACAGTGAGACGTGGGGGTATGGGAGTTGGGAGAATTCAAGTGCATTCTATCACTGTACATTTTATTTCTGTTGTTACATTGTAGTGTATAATGACTGGATTCTGTAACTCACGGTCATGCACAATCAGTGCCACCCCTGAGCTTGTTTTCCTATAGCTGGACAGTCCTATCTGGGGGTGATGGGAGACAGTGACACCCCAAGTCTGTTGTTTGTAACTAATCTACCCTGTAGTCCTCTTTTGATTCCTCTCACTGTAGAAAATCTTGATTCAAAAAAGACAGAGTGTTGGAAGTGGAAGTGGCTGTTCAGTGCTTCTGTGAGAATCTTCAGTTCGGAAGGCATGGAAAGTTGAATATGTCTCCAACATACTTTGAAGGTCACCATCACTTGCATAGTCACAAGTGGTTCAGATGTAGTCCTTCCTAGTTTGGAGGCCTTGTGTGGTTAGGAAGTAATGTCATAATCTTTGGAAAGCTGAGACAGGTGAGCATCAGCTGGGAAAATGAAGGCCCCAGCTCCGGCTCTTTCAAATTCTTTGCTAATATTTGAAATGTGTCAAAAATCCTAGTGTTCTCTCATCACTTGTACTAATTCCATTGTGGCCTTGAGTGCAGGCACTTTATCTGCCAACTTGAACACAGTTGTTATTCTCCCAGAAGTGACAGATTGAGTTAAGTAAGTTGAATGTATCATGTGAGTGAACAAGTTTTATGGCCCATTCTGTGTCCCTGAAATGTGCTGCTAATAGTGCCTTTTTTCTTTTTAAAATTTCTGGAGCAGCTCTTATGAGAGCTCAAACTGTCGCTCAGCCCGTGAACTACCTAATGATACCGCATCACTTCTGTGTATGTGAGAAGACACACGTGCTCTGTATCTACCTCACAGAGCTGTGTGCATAGGTGTGTTAAGGGCATATACTTTCATGGGCTGATAATTTAATTGCATTTTATGGACTTTAAGGGCAGATGACATTTTCAGCTAGCAGCATCTCTGTGGGTGACTGATATGCAGAAGTAACCTCTTTGACTCAAGTAACAAAGCCAGTGAGCTGTCCAGTCCTAGCAGACCATGCATAAACAACACAGAACGACCAGCTCTTTGTTTTCTGCAGCTGGGTGTTGATCGGCAGCAAAGTGCACATAATATACCCTCATGCATGTCCTCTGAAGAATGCATTGCCCAAAAACAAGCAGTGTTGCCATGCCAGCGTTGGTAGATTCATTTTACCTGAGTCACCTGCAACGCTGACTCATTTGTCTCCTGTGACCACTGTGTCTCGGAGTTCTCTGCTGTTTCATGAGTTCCTAGTGATGATGCTGGCCAAGAGAACAACGTGTGCCACTCTTTGCACCTCAGCCTTGCCTGACGTTCATGACAGATGTCCTCAGCAGCAGGCAGGACCAAATCTTCAATAGCAAAGGGCTTTTTAGCTTTCATAGTGGGCTGGCCCTGTAGGAAATGACGTTCTGTGCACACACATCTGATGATGTGGTGGCCTCCATCATTACTTCTGCACCTTGTATTTTTGGTTTGTTCTTTTCTTTTGAAAGACCCCATAGGCTTGTCCTTTAATGCTTTGCTGGGTCTCCATGAGGTGAGCAGTTTTGACGGCGTCACGGTGCCTCCAGACCACTGGTTGCTATGCATTATATGAAGCAGGCTTGGAGAGTGTCAGCCACCTGTTGGGCTGAATCTGTAACTTACACACAACTCTTGGTATTTCCTTTTCAGTGCAGCTTTCTTTTTTGTTGGCTTATCCAGTCTTCTGTGGCCTTAGCATAGGACATTTTTCCTTTCCAAAGCTGCTCTTCAATGACGTTTGCTCTGTACTCGTTTTGGCTTGGGTTAGCTATGGGCTTCCCAAAATATAACTGAGAAGAGTTTGTAGTGTGAGAAAGAGGCAAGGATGGAGTGGTAAACACCACAATGAGCAGGCTATGCTCAAACTAAGTGTCTGATTGTGACTTGTACCTGCCACCAGACACACGTTGTCACTTACCCTCCCTGATGAAGTTCTGGTAGGAGTCTGTAAGAGGCTGATCTATTGTGATCTCAGTGCTGTCAACCCTTCCTGCTAATGTTATTCTGTATCTGCAACTGCTCCCTAGTGCTAGCGTCATTGCCTCAGCTCCACTTCAGACCATTGGCATAAGCTTATAAGGAGCTTATAGCTTACCCTGCACGTACATGCTCATGTGAGGATCTGTTCTGCCCCTGATGTCACAGGAGGTGGAGTTTGAGCTGCCCGAAATACATAGGAAACTTCCCTTTGCCAGGTGCTGCTCATCTCTGCCATGTGGCTCTGGCCCACCAGGTGGGGACAGTATGTGACTGTAATGGGGGCCCTGATTAGAGCATATTTCTTACTTGTTTTGTAAGTGCCAAAAAATAGGGAATGAAGACTGAACACAATTGTAGCTAAGCCAGCTTGAGAAACTTAAAAAAAATACTGGATGATTCAAGCTCAAATCTCACTTCAGTTTATATTTGAAGAAGAAGGGTATTCCTTTCTCCTTTTATGAATTGCTGAGCCATTGTGGTGATAGGTGAGCTGTTTGGTGGGACCCCTTTATCCTTCTCATCTCCTGGCTGAATGAGTTGCTTGCTCTGTTTTTCTGAGAGCCCTTTCCTGGTCTCAGCCTGTGATGGGCACTGAGCACTCAGGAATTGGTGGATCTGCATCCCTAGACCCTCAGTGGCTCTCTGATTTGGCATCTTTTAACTTAGTATCTAAAGGTTGAAAAATGATCTGCATCCATAGAGTTCTAATGGCAATCACAAAGGGTTTGTGTTTATTGCAGGATGAACTCAAAGATACTTGTTCTTACTTAACAGTGACATGTGAAAAACCTGAGAGAGACAAGGATACATTAATATTGGGGTCTTTGGTCATCTCCTTGTAAATAAGTTCTTCGTAGGGAGGCCGGTGGACATCCTTACAGGGCTGACACAGGCAGTCTGTAATTCACTCACTTGAAGCCCACACTGTGAGCCTGTGGTGTGGAGCTACGTAGCTTTGATCAGAATCAGTTGCAAAACATTTTCATAGACCCCAGAAGAAAACAGCACCCACTGGCTGTTACTTCCTATTTCCTGTCCAGCCCCCAGCATGTGACCTGCTGTCTGTTGCCCTGGCTTTGCCTGCTCTGGACTTGTCGTAGATTGTGACTGTTACCCCTAGCTTTGTGGACTTACTGTCCTAGTTCGCAGGTCCACCCATGCCATAGTGTGATCACTACCCTAATGATGCACTATTGGGCTGAGTAATGATGTCCCCTCACTTGGGGACACATTTCTGTGTCTGCTGCTGTGATGTGCGCACTAGAGCAGAATTGCAGGCTCTTCCTCCCTGCATGTCCCACTTTCTGCTCCTCCACTTCCTTGCCAACTTGAGTTCTAGCCATCCGGGCAGGGAGGCTATGGCACCTTGGCGTGGGGTCTTCCTGGTGGCTGATGATGCAGGAGTCTTCATGAGACTTGGTGGCCTTGTGCATATCTTCAAAGAAATGCCTACTTGGGTCTCCTCCAACTTTTTCTTTTCTTTTTTTTTTTTTTTCTTTTTGTGGTATCCGGGATTGAACCCCAGGACCTTGTGCTTGCCAGGCAAGCACTTATTCTAATGAGCTATCTCCCTGGCCCCTCCCCTCCAGCATTTTCATTGGGCTTTTTCTTTTTGAGTTGCAAGGGTTTTTTGTATAAATACTTCCTTAAATAGAGCTTTTAAAATTCCTTATTCTGTGCCAACTTTGACTTTAATGAAACCTAAAGAGTGGTTATCCAGCCACCCTGCCTCATTACCCACTGATGCCATTGCTATATTGTGACCAGGGACAGTGTGGCCGCAGCAACCCTTGGCCTCCTGCTAGAAGGGAGGCGCCAGATGGCGAAGCTTTGTGCTTTCAATGATAACAACATGCTGCAGCGTGCATGCCATCCCTTCACCACCACTGCCCAAGCTTAAGTTTTAGTGGTGAGATTTAGGCCTCCAGGTGGGAGACGGTACAGGGCCAGCTGAAGGGTGGAGGCAGGATGGGGATAGGGATGCACTGTAGGACGGTCTTGGAGGTCCTGCCTGCTGGGTTCTGCTCTGGGACTGATGTGCTTTGGAGGACAAGGTGGCTGTGGTCAGGAACCTGGCTCTCAGACTCGTTTGACTTCTCGTGCACCATTTGAGGTTCGTATCAGGTCTCACTGTGCATGTTGGAGCTGACACAGGAATGGTTTCTTGACAGGTGCTGAGTGGCTCCTAGGTCCCTGACTCTCACTGTGAAGTGGTGGCACTAGGGGCTGGATCTCCTGTCCCAAGGGCTGGGGAGATGCTCACACCACGTCCTGTCACAAAGCCAAGCTGGCAGACACATCTTGATTCCCAGACCTGAGGCTGTGGCCCGACTGAGCCCCTGCCCAAGCCTGAGCATTTGTATGGCCTTTCTTCTTTCTCTGTGGCAGTGACTCATCCTTTTATCCCCCAGTACTGGGGATTGAACTCTGGTTCAATCTTTCACACCAAGCCACATTCCCAGCCTGATTTTGTTTAATATTGGCACAGAATCTTACTAAATTGCTAAGTTTAGTAAGGCTGGGTTGGGTGCAAGCTTCTGACCCTCCTGCCTCAGCCTTCTGAGTGTATGTGCTGCCATTCTGTTTATTCTAAAATTATTACGTGTTATTATAAAATACTAAATTTATTATGAATAATTTCTAACTTATCAAGGTACAGAGATTAGCTTTGCTTTTATTTTTTTTTTAATATATTTGGTTGTTACAGGGTCTCACTATGCAGCTCGGATTCATAGTGATCCTCCTGTTTTCAGCCCAGCAGTGGGATTATAGGAGTGCACCACTGTGCTCCAGCTCTGTGGGCCGCTCAGCTTGCCCTGGGGGCAGGGCTGGCACAGCATGTGGTACTGGGGATCACATTGTGACCCTTGAACTGTGGTCCCTGCACTTGCCTAAGCGGGCGCTTTAGTCTGCTCAGCTATCTCACTGGCCCTTCTGCTTTTTTTTTTTTTTTTTTTTTTTTTTTTTCTGCTTTGCTTTTTAAAGTCAAAAGTAGTTTCTGAATTCAAAAGTAGAGGCTGACACTGGGCTTGTTTTAGGTATTTTGTTTAAAATGGAAAGTTCCAGTTTGCTTTGGGGCCAGAATCTTTAAAAGAAATCCAGCCTGGAGGTGTGTTGTGGGTCCATGTATATTTATTTGCAAGTCTGTATCTTGCTGACTAAACTGGCAAAGTTTGTGTTTTTCCTGGTAAATACTCAGAGGCCTTGCACCCACCTTGGCCTAACAGAATCCTGTTTGTCATATGTGCATGAAGTAAAAGACTGTTACAACTGCCCGCAGCCTGTGACGGCATCAGAGTCAGCGGAGGCAAACAGAGGTTTCCTTTCTTGGCCCCACAGTCACAGCAGGGCTGGCTTCCTCCTAAGCCGACTCTGGGCTGTGGCCAGAGCACTGAGTGTGGCTGGGGCTCTGGAGGATGCAAATCACGTGAGCAAAGGGGTCTCACCTGTGGGAAAGGAGATGCTGCCTTACGGGACTGAGGAAGTGTGGGTTTTTCCTTGAGGTAATCATGACTCTTGTTTGTCAATTTTATGTGATCCAAAGCTTTGTTAAGAAAGTTCGTGCTGGTTTTCATTCCTACCGAGGCGTGCAAGTGATCAACTTGTACAAAGTCTTTTAATGAAAAATACTAAGAAGTCAGATTGGATCAAAATTGGGACCCCAGCTGAGGCTGGTGGTACTCGGTACTTGGGAGGCTGAGGCAGGAGGACAGAAAGAGAGTTCCAGACCAGCCTGGGTCATTTTAAGACCATCTTAAAAACCCAGCTAGATGAGTGAACCCTAACTTGAGGATCTACCTTTGAAACTTTTTTGTTTTGAGAACTGCATCCTCTGGCAAATTGCTTGCCCAAAGTGTTGTGCTGATCTTTGTTACATACTATTTTTAGTAAGAATGCGATGTTTATTCCTCATTAAACAATGTATTTCAATTCCTTTTAAACCCCAGGAAGAAATGTGAACTGCTAGCCCATACATTTTCCTAATTCTTTAGAAAGAAAATAACATTACAGAAACAGCACACAGGAAAGGTAGGGAGGCCAGGTATGGATGGAGTGGAGCGCTCCAGCCTACCGGGCGAATGGCTTTCACATTTTCAATTAACTTCTCAGACTGTTGGCAAATACCTGTTTTCTCCTCTCTGCTGTTTTATTGCCACTTTACATCTTAAACCCTGCCCTAAAGAGGGACTGGGCTTGAAGACCATGTTGTCGACGTCGCCTGGCAGGGACATGCCGCAGACTGTGTTCTCGGCTTGCTGGGTCTCCGTCTCACTCCTGAAAACTTTCCACTGGGAGCAGCTCTGCAGAGGCCTGAGCAGTGGGCGGGCGGGCGGGCGGGCGGGGAGCCTGGGGACTGGGACCGGGCCACTTCTCCCGCCTGCTGACTGCAGCGTCATCTCTCTTTGCGTAGGTGAAGCTGCCCTCCGGGGAGAACCCAGGATGCAGACCCTCCCAGTGGCCTCTGCCCTCAGCAGCCATCGCACCGGCCCACCCCCTATCAGCCCCAGCAAGAGAAAGTTCAGCCTAGAACCGGGGGACGAGGACCTTGACTGCGAAGCTGACCACGTTGCCAAGATGGGCCGCATCTTCAGCCCCCACCTGTAAGTCCCTGCTTCGCTCCCGGCTGGGACTGACGTCCCCGTAGCTTCTGCCTGTGATAAGTTGTCATCTCCTGAGGTACTGATGTCAAGCTGTGACCTGAGGCCTGGAAGAGGCTCACCTGACTTTACATCCTGGGGAGACAGGAAGTCTTCCTTCTCCCAGCCCGTGTGCCCCAGTGTGTGTCCCTCAAGTGGACATTGGCCACAGGCTCCTGGGGGTCATTGTCCTCCGTGTGTGCACTGACCCTGACTGTCCTCAGGGGCCCTGTGTGTCCCTGAGCTGGCAGGTGAGGTCTGCCTGTGTAGACCCCAGTGGCCTTGTAACTTAGAGGTGTGGGTTGTGCATGCCATGTGAGGCAGACCTGGGCCGTCCCCAGAGATGGGGCAGCAGGCCGTGCCATGGCTTGGTGGGATGTCCAAGTTGACTGAAGCCCATGCCACGGCTGTAGGCCCATCTTGGTCCCAGAAGACTAGGCTGTGGGTCCTCAATCACTGTCAATGTGAGCTGCAGCTTGACTCAGGCCCCTTCAACTCTTTGGGCCATGGTTTCCTCAGCATGATCCCGAGGTCTGTGCATGTAGGTGATGTGACCGCTCAGCCCTGGTTTTCAGCATGGATCTCACCCTCAGCATGCATGGCTTTCCCCAGGGGACTATGGGAGCAGTGGGCTTGTGTGTCCTGCTAGGAAGGGCACAGATGCAAGGATGCCCACTGGCCCTCAACCCACTCTGTCAGCATCCTGTCCATCCTGTCCCATGCTGTCCCTTCCTGAGGACGCTTGCCAGCCAGGCAGGAAGGTGCAGCCCCGGCCCTGCCTGGTGGCGGAGGCTCCACAGCTGGCAGTGACTTCGCCCTCACATTCCTCACGTTCCGATCTGCCTGGCTCGTGGTGTGCAGTCATGAGACCCTGACAGAGGTATTTATCCTCAGATAAATCACTGCAGTGTTAGTCACAGGCTGAGCCTGCAGCCTGCAGCCCTGGAATCTGCTCCATCAGGAATCTGGCAGCCTACAGAACAATGAGCTCTCGCAGGCAGGCCTGGAGGCCCGGCTGAGATCCGGCCAGCCTCCTTCCAAGGCTGGACTTTGTTCTTTTATTACTGGGAATTTCTTATTCCCTCTCATCCCTGTCTCCTGAGCCCAGAGCTTTTTGTTTGTTTATTTTTGAAGGAAAGGGGGAGGGCAGCCACAGTACTACTGGTTACTGGGTCCTGCTCTGCAGCTGGGCACTCCTTGCTGTAGGACTGCAGGTCTCCGGGCATGACTCAGGAGCCCTTGGTGGTCCTGAATGGGACCCAGAAGCCTGGTTGCCCGAGGCACTATAAATGGTATCGACAGGATTAAGTTTTGTGTGCAGCCCCTACTCATCATCTGGTGGAGTGTGGGGGGCGTCCACTCAGCAGCACCCACATTCTGACAGCCCCCAGCCAGACGAAGACACACATGATAATGTGTGTCGTCAAAAAGGTTGTTTTGTTTTGTTTTGTTTTGTGATATCAAGGGTTGAACTCAGGGCCTTTACACCAAGCTCCAGCCCCAGACTTTTTTTTTTATGTTTTGAGCCAGGGTGTTGCCGAGCCACCGGTTACCCTGGTTGGGCTTGAAAGACTCTCCTGCCTCAGTCTCCCGACTGCTGATGGCAGCTGTGCACCATCACACCTCACTCATTGTAAGAGAATTTTTGAACTGTGAGGTAGGGGAATGGTTGATGCCCCTTGCTTGTTTCCTGGGAACCTGGCAAAGTACTCGGTGTCCCCTGGTTGCTCCCGTGGGAGGGTGTGCCTAAGTGCTGTCACTCAGTGTGATGCGATGTCCCCTACTTGAGCTTTGGCAGTCCCCCCTTTGTTTCCGAGGTCTAAGAAGTTCTCTGTAATTCATGTGGGCTCAGTGAGCGGAGCGAGATTAGCCCTAGTGCCTTTCTCCTTGGAAGGAGAGAAATGAGGGTCTGTTCCAGATGTGCAGTGAAAATGACTTTATTTCTCATGAAAAAAAAAATCAAAGTTCTGGACAGGGACATCGTTGAGCTGCAGTTTCAGCAGCTGGCAGAGGAGCTCACAGTGCCAGCTTTCGGTGGTGGTGTCTCACACTCCCGTGGGGTTGGGGCCTGGGCTGGGGAGGAAGTGATTTTCCAGCTCTTGTAGGTGAGTGTGGCTGGGTCCCTGGGCCCTCACACTTATTCCTTACATCCTGGGTCATTCGAGCTTGTTTATAATGTCACTGAAGTGGTGACACAGAGAGACAGATGTCTTGGGACAGTGTGTTAAGATCAGCATGCACTTGGGAGTTGATGGTGGTCGTCGTGGCCGGTCTCTGGGAAAGGGGCTGCGCTTTGGAGATGCTCTGTAGTACTCTTTTCTCCTGGCCTGGCTCATCAGGGACACCCCTTTGTGTTCCCCAGAACCCCTGCTGTGTCCAGGGGCTGTGCCCTTCCACAGCGCCTATACCCTGAGCCACTTCCCTGCTATTTGTTTGTGGCTGTTGATCACATTTTTGCTGGTGGTAACCCACATGTCCCAGGCCCATCCACTAACCCGCTGCCTGGCCGAAGAGTGCTGTGTGCCAGGAAGGGCTGGTTCCTTACCCAGGGGTGGTGCCCAGCAGCGTAGTGTCCCGTGGTACCTCCCTGTTGCTGTGCCATTGCCACTTCTGGACATGGGTTGTCTCCTATGCGGCAGGAGCCTCCTGTGGATTTATCTTCACACACAGGGCCAGCGCAGGCCGGGGTACAGCTCTGTGGTATACTTGCTTCACCCTCACCTGCCCATGGGTGCCAGCTCTGGCTCTGCAAAACAAAAAATAAAATGAAACAGAATTAGGAATTCCTGTCCTCTGTTGCACCAGCCACATTTCAGAGTCCCTGGCCACCCGTGGGTGGTGGCAGAGGCAGACTGTGCAGCCCCAAGACATGAGGACATTGCAAGGGCTGGTTGCTGGCTTTCCAAGGCAGCCCTGGGAAACCAGGAGATCTAGTGGCCCTGCGGTTCTGGCAGGCCCTGTGAGCTTGCTGTGTGACCTATCTCTGTTTATGTGCCCCATGGTGACGCTGTGCCAGTGCCATGTGCCTGCCCTCTCCTCCTTGAGAGTGTGCGTTTCTAAGTTGCTGCACCCTGCTGTTTGCAATTCACATCTTCCTCTGGTTTGGATGAGTTAAAGAGTACGAGGGCCAGTGAGATAGCTCGGTGGTCTAAAGTGCCTGCTTAGGCAAGTGCAGGGACAGTGGTTCGAGCTGGCCACAATAAAACAAAAACAAAAGAACAGTATGAGTTCCTGGTGACTCCCACTTCCCTCACCAGGATCTTGTTATTTATGTCTGCTTGCACCGAGTTTAGATTTTTTGCTGCCTTTGTTGATTAAATTTTAGTTTTTGAACATGGAGGACATTAACAAAGTTCAAAATATCAAGCTATTAAAGCATGTGCGGTACCTGGTGATCCCATTCCTCCCAAGGCAGTGTCCTCTAAGTGTCTTTGTTTGGTGACTGGGGCCCATGCTTGGTTGCTTTGCCAGCCCCCACCAACCCCCTTCCTCATGCACAAGCCAGCCTGCTCGTCCCTCTTGGGCTTGGTGTTTTCATTTGGCAGTACATGGTGGAACCTGTCAGCCAGCCCCCTGCTCCCGTTCACAGCTGCATAGTACTCCATCACTTCCCAGGCCTGAATTCCTTTGGCAGCCCTCATCCTGGAGCCTACAGGTAATTCTAGCAGGGACGCTGAGAGGGGCAACTTTTTGGACCCAGAGTGTCCAAAAATGTCAGACGTCTGACATCTGAGGACAGGCAAGGCAGCAGATACAGGTGCTAAGTGCTGTGTGTTGGCGTGCAGCCCTGTGCCCTGGGGCTGTGAGGCTGGGGTGGGTCCTTCCTGCTCCCATGCAGGGGTGCACACTGGTGGGGACCTTGCCACAGCCCCAGGGCAGGACGAAGCTTACAGTCACTGGCCTCATCGTCCTTACAGCAGCTGTGCAGGCTTCTCAGTCCCGAGTGCTCCCTTCTACCCCCCTCGTTGGCAGTTTCATCCACAACGGTGTCTGGGAGGTAGGGAGAGACAGTCAGACCCAGGCCCAAAAGCCCCCACCTCACGGCCTTGGGAACTGAGTGCTGGGCCCAGAATAGAAGCTTGAGGGAAAGATGTGGGTTTGATCGGGACTCCAAGGTTCTGTCTAGGTTTCTTCCTGTTCTACAGTGTTGTTGACTGAGCAGCTGACGTCGGAGGTGATGTATACTTTTGGAGATCCCTGTGCTGCCCCTTGGCGGCTGCACCATTGTCCCTTGGGTGGCCCTTGTGTTCTGTCTCTCAGGACCTTTCAATGGAGAGATGCATGTGAGTGTGAAGGAAACAGCTCTCGATCTGAATTAAATCTGTACCTGAGAAACGATGCCCTGGTTCTGCTGGTCGTGGTATGGCAAGGTGGCGGGGTCCCACATGTAGATAGACGGCCTGGTACTGCGTCCTAGCCAACTCCGGGAGGACTGGATAATCTGTATGACTTCCTTGAGTTGTCATACAGTGCTAGATAGCATGAGTGGTGTGTGCCAGAGAAGGGAGGAGACAGGGTCCTGAGGTCCCCAGCGATCAGGGACGGTTCCCTGCCAGGGCTCTAAAGGAGGGGCTGCTGCCGGTCACCCACAGAGGCCTGGCGAGGCCTCTTAGAAGGCGGGACCCCTTCAGGAACAAACAAGGGTTCCTTCTGGTTTGGGGGTTTTCAGTGCTGGGCACGGAGCTAGGGCCTGTGAAAGCTGGGCGAGCGCTTGCCGCTGAGCTGCACCCCAGCTCCGAGCAAGTCTTTCATTTGCTAGGGAAGAGTGATTTTCAGTTAGTGGCATGGGCCAGTGGTAAAAAGTGTGAAATTGGGGCTTTTTGTCTGAGTTACAGTTTGTGTCTAGGTGCCCCCCAGGGCCTTGTGCAGCCATGGGGTCGGCCCCTGGAGTCTGTGGTCGCCTCGTGGCCCAGTGCTGGCATTATGGGTGTGAGGGCTGCGCCAGGCTGCACCCCGCAGGGGGGAAGGGAGAGGCTTCCTGCGCGCCCTCCCCTTTGCTCTTGGTGCTTGTGCTGTCTGCTGCCGCCGTGAGCTGCCGCCCTCTGCCTTGTGCCCCTCTGCCTTGAAGCCAGCCGAGTATGGACTGAAACTGCCACGAACTGTGAGCTAAGTAAACCTTTCGTTCCTTAATTCTGCACGTCAGGTATTTTGTCCCAGCAATGAGAGAAAAGTAACTAAGACAGTATGCATGTTTGTTGTCCTGAAGATTGAACCCATGGGATTTTGTCACTGACTGCATTTCCAGAAGTTTAGCCTTTATTTTAAAAAAGGGTCTCCCTAAGTTGCCCAGGCTCTATTTGAACTTAAGAGTCTTCCCGCCTCAGCCTTCCAAGAAGCTGGGATTACAGACCTGTGATACCACATCTAGTGAAATTGTAATGTTTCATTTTACTTTCTTTAAATAATGAAGACGTGTCATTTTTTCTCTCTCTCCAGATTTGGTAGATTAAAGATGGTTGCATAGATTCCTTCAGACACCCTCCTTTCTCTCCTCTCCTCTCCCCCTTCACTGCATCTTGCTCTGCTCCCAGAGTACTGGGATGAAGAGGGTTCTCCAGCCTTAGCTGCAGCTTCCCTCTATAACACAGAAACTGAGGTATCTGGAGCCTCTCTGCTTCTGGCCATCCTTCCTGCACCCTAGCCTGTCAGTATAGACCCGGAGGGCCCTGGTCCTGGGAGAGCGGGTGCCAACAGCAGGTGGAGGGCTGGCCCTTATCAGTGAGCATCGCAAGCCACGGTGTGCATGGCCTGCTTACTGCCGGAGTGTGGTACCTTTAAGCAGAGGTCACAGGCCTGCCTGTGTTGTGTGGCTTTTTTGTTTGTCAGGCTGGAGGCCTTTTCTTGTTTTCACAGTTGAGCAGGGAACAAAGGCCTCCTTGTCCCTGGCGCTGACATCAGCCCTTTCCCAGCAGCGCCACTTGGCCCAGTCTATGTGGAGGGGACAGCAGTGGTGGGTGATCCTCCTGCTTCTCAGAGACATGTGGGCTGGGGTCAGAGGACAGGGCTGAGCAGCATCCCAGATCCCCTTCTGGCCTCCCAGTCTTGAGGCCCTGGTTATGAGTGTGGGCAGTAGCCTCGGATGGTCTGCTCTGAGCAGGAGCAGTGCCCATGGGGGCCAGGTGAGCCCCCAGTGCATGTGCAGAGTGGCTTTCTAGGTGTGCACAGCCCATCAGGCGCCTGGCCATCCCCTACTGCTTCTCCTGCTGGGTTAAGAAGGCCATTTTCAGGGCACCACCTCCAGGCTGGGATGTGGTTGTGGCTGTTGGTGCACAGGGATAGCATGAAGCTTGGCACTGCCCCATGACACCAGTTTCCTCCTGTAATGCAGAGCCAGGTTCCTCTGACAGTACATAAAGTGTGTCCCTTTATCTAGTGGATTGGGGACCAGCAGAACACGTGCCAAGAAGGTGGCATTGGTGAGTACCTATGGCTCCTCCAGACCTGGCCTGTGAGGAATGTGTGCCATCCTGCTGGTAGCTTCCAAGGCTCAGTTCTGTGGCTAGGGCACCTCTAATCAGTGGCAGTGATGGGCTCAGCCGTGCTGCATCTCTTGAGTTATAACACATATACTCTGTGTGCCCTAAATCCTAACCTGACTGTCTCCAGTGCATAAAGAGAAGGCCTGAGGTTGCTGTGGGGCCCAGGCTCTGGCAGAAGCCAGGGACCACACAGACTGGGGTCCAGACTCCGGACAGGCTCTCATTCCAGCTGAAGCAGCATGCTGTGGCCTGTGTGACGAAGCCAGCCTTGCTACTGTCCCTTCCTCCACCTCCGTTCCCTTTGCACCCCTTCCTAAGGTGGGACAGGTCTTCACAGACACCAGCCTACGCTGAGCACATGGAATCTACACAATCTGGTCAGGCACAACCTCTGTAGATGTGAGTCTGGGACTGAACTCTCATCGTCCCCAAGTTGACCAGGTTACTGGGCTGACAAGGAATGGTTATGGCCTTGCTGGGCCTTTAGCTGGCTCCTTAGCTACATCTAGTGACCAAATGACTTCTGTCCCACTGTGCGTGTGAGGTGCTTCGAGAAGCAGGCCTTCCTTCCCTGGTCAGAGCTGGGGAAGGATGTGCCCGGTTTCTGGAGGGTGCTCTAAAGATGATCCTAGTGCAGAAGACCGTGCAGCCAGAGGCTCTGAGGTCAGCAGGCATGGAATCCAGCATGGGCCACCTACAAACGCCTGAGCCTAGTGTGATGGATTTGAGGGCTGACAAGGGTTAGGTGGGGTTGTGAGTGGGTCAGGTCTGTTCTAAGAAGTGACATCTGTGCTGTCTTCACGCCATAGAGAAGGACACAGTGTGAAGGTGGTAGAGAACAAGCCAGGAAGAGACCCTGGCTGGACACCTGCTATGCTGGAGCCTACCTCAGACTTCCAGCCTTGATGCTATGAGTAGAAAACGATTGAAGTAGGGACATAGGTCCACCCTCCTGGGTGCTGCCCTCTCTGTATAGACTGTCTGATGTCAGCTAGAGCTCATGGCACCATTGGCCACTACAGGCTGATGTATCTCTTGCTGAAACCCGATCCGGGCACCTGGACACACACTAAGCCTTGCCAGAACTGGTTTTAAGAACTCCTTTCTTCCATGTGTAGCCAAGCCTGCTTTGCACAAACTATTTTAGTATTGCTGGGATGTGATGCCTTGACACCTCCAAGGAAGAGGAGAGGTTTATTTGCCTTAAACATTCTAGAGGCACAGTCCATGGTCACTGGCCCCCAGGCAGAGGGGTATGGCGGGAGAGCCTGTCAGAGGAAAGGCTCACCTCCTGGTGCCAAGAAAGGACTCAAAGGGGGCGGGGGCAGCAACAGTGCTCAGCAGTCTAAACCACCTGTTAGGCAAGTGCACTCATTGCAGCTGGATTCCTGGCACCACATGCAGTGCCAGCCCCCTAGGCAGGCTGAGATGGCCACAAAGAATAAATAAATAAAATAAAAAATAAATAACTCCAAGGGAGGAGCTGGAGACAATAACCTGCCCTTCTAGGTCACAGACCTGTTGACTTACCTTTCTCCCTTTCCATTTGGGCCCCCCTTTTGTGCAGCACCATCCACTAAGAACTCCTCAGTGGGTAAACCCTTTGAGGAGCACAAGCTCTGTCACCTTCCAAAAGCCCTGCCTCTGAACGGAAGATTTTGGGGGATACTTTGGATATAAACTTAACAGCCCCAGTGTTTGTGGCTAGCGTAGCTCTCTTTGCATTTGCCCTGTTGCCCTGTAGTGTGCTTTCTCCCTCCTCCTATCCCTGTGGTGAAGCCGAAGAATTCTAGGTCTCGGTGTGCCAGTGGGATGTGTGGCCACATGCCCCAGGGAGGTGCATAGGGTGGTGCTGGCAGGAGAGGAGGTAGCAGAGCATCAGAGCCTGTGACACAAAGCTCGGTTCCTGGCTGCTGCGAGAGGCCTGAAGTTCCCTTTCCTTGCATCTCATCCAGCCAGCAGGTCTGTTTCCCTTCTTCATGGCGTAGGATCCTTTTCTCTCTCCCAGCAGAACTGAGCTGTTAGTATTGGGGTTCTTGGAAATAATTCACTCAGCGCTTGGGTGAAGATTCTTGACTGGAAACGGGTGTGTGTGTGTTGGGGGACTTTTGATGCATAATCTCGACACTGCCAATGTCTTCTGGTTGGTGTGATTTTCTCCTTAGTGGTGTGCTGTGAAGGTGATGGAGGAGGGAACCTGGAGCTGCTCCAGGAGTCGCCAGTGCCGGCAGAGGGCCGAGGTCACACCAGCTAGAGGCAGGACATGCAGCCCTCTCAGGAACCTGCGACTGCCTCCTTTTTTCCACTTTTTAAGAATTGGTTGTTCAACTTGCTTCTTTCACTTCCAAGAACCATGACAGTTTCCTTCCAGTAAATTCCCCGGTCATCTGATGCCAAGTGGCCATGTTGTCTGTTGCTTGGAACCAGAAGGACGCGCTAACAAATGCTGGTGTTTGGACGGCTTTCAAGATCGCACAGTTGCTCATGCAACACCCAGGTCTCCATCCTTGTTCATAAATCACACACTCCGTCCTGGGAGGAGTTTGGGGGTCTGAGTGCAGCACTTCTGTTCCTGCTGGCCCAGGGCCCAGGTGGAGCAGTTCACGCGCCCACTGGAGCTATGTGCACCACTGCTTGCTCAACACCACCCCAAGGTGCCCACTAACTGTCTTTAATTTTCACAAGTCTCAGAGGAAACTTGTGTCTTGTTGAGTGGTGCCTTTTGTTTTATACTGGGGAACTCGAATGATCTTTCTGTTTGCTCTTTGGCCATATGGACTTGGGCTTTCACAACCATCCTCTGGTTTATGCCTCTTAAAAAATCAGGGTGGTGTTTTTCTTGCTGGGGATACAGTAAAGGTGTCTGTAGTGTGGATCTTGTGTCAGCTGTGGTAGCAAAATAACAGATGTGATGTGCTTTTCAACTTTACGGTGCTTTTGAAATACAGATTTTTTTAAAAATTATTTTTTGATTGAAGATGTTTGAATCTTCAGTGGAAAAGCCTTGTAACGTGCTAGTGGGCCATGTCACATGACACTTGGTGCTTGTGACAGGTGGCAGGCATCACACACACACGCGTACACGCGTGGACACCAGCACGGATGGATGGATGGATGGTCTGATGAGAACCCTGCTGTTCTTGTAGCCTGCAACTCCTGCTGGCAGCTTGGAGTGGGCAGGGACTGGGCCTGGGAAGGCCATGGACACAGAGATGGGAGCAGCTGAGGAGCAGGGCAGGACACAGGCCACCAACATCCTGCTGAGAGCAGGGCCCATGCACACAACCCAGTGTCCCTGGCTTCTGTCCTCTCCCCTGGTCCCTCACAGACAATCTCTTCTTAGTGCCCTTAGCAACCTCTGAAGGAAGAAGTTGAAACTCTTGCTTTTATTTAACCAGCTTACCAGATGTTTCCTGTGGCTTGAGAGATGCAGCATTTACTAGAAAGTTACACTCGTGAGATTTGGAGTGCTGTGGACACTGTTGCTATAGACACTGCGTGGGCAGGATGTGGAAGGCACCGTGCACGTCATTTGGGTCCTTTGGCGGGGTCGAGTGGGTTTCCCCAGGACAAGACATGGTGCCTGCCTTTTCTCTTACACCCCTCGGCCCCAGTGTAAAGGACACAGTGATCAGCTGACCAGATCTGGGTGCCTCAGTGTCACCAGGGTCACCGGAGCTCAGGTTGTTGTGAGCAGCTTCCTGGCTCCCTGGCCTCTGCCTCTGGGCTGCCTGGTGCCAGGATCTGGCTTGAAATCTGCAGACTGAGCAGCTTTTTGAGCCCACCTCAGGCTCCTGTGAGGCTGAGACAGGCTGTGGCTTTGTCTTGGTGCCTGTGGTCAGCTTGCCCCATCCCACAAAGCTGTGAGTACTGTGTAGGAGACAGAAGGATGGCGCCCTACAGTGCCCAGGTGGCCTGCTAGAGGGAAGGGGGCCTCTGAGGTCCCTGCTCCTCCTTTCCTTCCTGCTCAGCTGGCCCCTCCTAAGTTTTGTTCCGCACATTTTCGAATTTTATAAAAGCCTCCAGTTGTGGAAGATGCAGAAACAAAGGAGGAGGAAATTGCTGGCTTTGACTGACAGCAGATCCATTTTCTCACAAAGTGGAACTGTAGCAGTGCGTGTAACGTTCTGGCAGCCACCCCAAAAGTGGCTCCTCCCAGGACTTGCCAGCCTCCCCTGGGCCAGGGAGCTCCCCCTGCCCTGGGCCCTCCTTGTGGGGACTCTTATTCTGGCGGGGCACCGCCTGGCCGGGCGCCTCCTGGCCTGGTGCAGGCTGCCAAGTCCAAGTCCCAGTCGGCTGCTTTCTGGGAGGAGGGAGTAGGCCGCGGTGGCTCTGTGCTCCTTGGCAATGATTAAAGCGAGGTTAGTGCAAAGCCTTTCATTTCGCTGCCTTCTCCTGCCTTTTCCAAACCAGATGGCAGCCCCCTGTGTTCAGCTGGGATTAATTTAAAGCTGGGCTTGGTGGTGCTGAGGACACACTCAGGAGGGACGATGGTGACTCCCCCCCAACAGTACTGTTCCATCCTGTCCCTCCCCATGCCGTGCCTCTGCACCCAGCTGGCCTGGGACCATGCGGAGTTCCCTCTGGGACGGGCAAATGGTTGTCATGGCCCACGTGACCATGAGCAGGTTGCAGCAGGGTGGTGGCTGTCACAGGGGTCCAGGATGCAGACAGGATGTCTAGCTGCCAGCCCGCCTCCTAGAGGAGGGAGCGTTTCTGATGTAACATGGATCCTTAAAATGACGAGGAGTCAAATATATGGCTGCAGCAGTGGTTGCAAAGGTTCTGGGGCCTGCGACTGTGAAGTGCCACTCCGGTCCCTTCCAAGTCACGGTGCATGGGCCTGAAGACCTTTCCCAGTTGTTGGAAAATGAGCACCTCAGTCACACTGCCTCCTCCTGCTTCCCCGCCTGCTCCAGTCAGCTGCCCTGAGCGGGGTCCAGGTGTAGAGTCCATCACATATGGTGGCGGTGGGTGGGTGTCTGATTCCTGGGCATGCTGCATACTCCTGTAACCCCAGCAGTCGGGAGGCTGAGGCCAGCCTAGGTTAAGAACCCTGAAAAACAAGGAACTGGATCCAAAACCTATACCATCTGGATGAATCTGGAGGGTGCTGTGCTGACAAAATAAATCAGTTATAAAAAGGCCAATGCTATAGGCTTGTGCTACTAGCCTATAGTAGGCAGACAGAGTGGAATGGTGGGCATGAGGGCCTGGAGGAGCACATCTCTCACCGGGATGGAGTGCCAGGTTGGCATAGGGGCAGGTCCTAGGAATCACCCGCAGTGATTCAGTTTACACAGCACTATAGATGTGCTTAGTGCTGAAAACAAGCTACTCGGGAGGCTGAGGCAGGAGGGTCATGAATTCAACACCAGCCAGGACAATTTAGCAAGACCCTGCTGCAAAAATAAAAACAGACACATGCGGTGTTGGCCCTGTTTCTAGCTGCTCTGAGCTGAGCCAGCCACTGAGACCAGGTGTGATGGTGTGCACCTATATCCCAGTGCGAGGGAAGCTGAAAACGGGAGGATTACTATGAGTCTTAGCTGCATAGTAAGACCATATACCAAATACATTAAAAAAAAAAAAAAAGCCAGGGTCCAATTCTCAGTGCCTGCCTAGCAGAGGTGTCTCCCTGTGTTCCATCCCCTTACTCTTCCCAGCCCTCCCAAAACAGTGAAAAGGCGAATCTTTACTTATGCTTACATACACTTTACCACAAAGAGAGGTGTCTTTTAAAGAGGAAGAATCAACTGTCAAGTCCAGCTTATCTGGGGTGTTGTTGGATCACCGTGTGCTTGGCGCTGAGGTGGGCATTGTCCTGGGGGCCACATGGGTGCGTGGAGATGGCCTTCTGGGCACTTCAGAGGTTTGCAGAGCCTCAGCTGGTGTCTAGGGGTAGCCGCTGCTTAAGTCCCTTTCCCTCCTTCCCCCACCCCACATCCCCTCTCCACAAAGCTGTGGCCTCAGAAAGAGATGGGGTCAGGAGCCAGGATTCCTCTTAGGTACTGGCATTGCTACTCAGGGGTCACCTGGGCACTCGTTCTGATCTCTTCACAGTCTGAAAGGTAGAATATTTTAGCAATGTTCTATATCTCAGAGGAAAGGAAGTCAGCTATCAGGACCCTGTTAGCCTTGGAATAGGTGCTGCTCACTATCAGTATGTTGGAGCCCTTTTAAGCACCTAGGTGTCTGCAAAATTTTTTCCTTTAAATGACTTAGACCGACTTCCTTCCTTCCTTCCTTCCTTCCTTCCTTCCTTCCTTCCTTCCTTCCTTCCTTCCTTCCTTCCTTCTTCCTCCCTCCCTCCTTCCTTCCTTCTGAAATGGGGATTGAACTCAGGCCATTGCGCTTGCCAGAGAAGTGCTTATTCCACTGAGCCATCTCCTCTGCCCTTAGACTTCATTTCTATGCCATCTGTGTTTTTAAAGCTAATCCTTTCCTCTATTTTGGGATAAGATAACATTTCATCTAGACCTGCCTGGCACTCAGAGGTGATGATCACCGTAAATGCTCTGTGGGATGCACTGTATGGTCTGCTCACAGGTGCCATGGCCTTTAAAGAGTGTATGGCTGGGTGTGCTGACACATACCTCTAATCAGAGCACTCAGGAGGCTGAGGCAGGAGATCTCCCGAGAGTAAGAGGCCAACCTGGGCTACATCGTGAGACTCTGTCTCCAAAACATAAAAATTAAAAAAGAAGGCTTGTGAGATAACTCAGCAGACTAAGTGCCTGCTTAGGCCCTGGGCACCACATGCGCTCTGAGCTGACCACCAAGGCTGGGCGTGGTAGCGCATGCCTATAATCCCAGCACTGAGGGGGCTGAAAATAGGAGGATCAGGAGGAGCCCAAGCTGCACAGTGAGATCCTGTATCAAATACATAAAAAGTAGTTACATCAAGGTCTTTTATTAGCTGATTGTGGTGGTGCAAGTCTATAGTCCCACACAAGAGGATCCCTGTGAGTTTGAGGCCAGCCTACACTACAAAGTAAAACCCTGTACCAACCCCTCCATCTTCTGTTAGGTATAGATTTCATTATATACTCAGTGCTTAAACTTAGCATAGTTGTACTGTAATTTCATGGCTGGTGTTTGTTTTGTAGTTTCTAGGGTCAGAGAAAGAGTGAATTATTTAAAAACAAAATTAGCTTTGGAGTTGTTTAGTTCAGTGTTGTTTTGTGGGTTTTGAGGTTCTCAGACTTGGGGGTATCTGCAGTAATCTGGGATTGGCCCCTGCCTGGCTCTGGAGATGCTGTGGGGAGGGGCAGGCAGGGCTGGTGCACGACATGCATGTGAGTGGGAATTCAGTGCCTGCAGCCTGGAGGAAGTGAGAAGCGGAGGAAAAGGCCAGAAGGCGTCCAGTGACCGTGCGCTGTCTGGGTGGCCAAGGTGATGCCCAGGTGACTCGGCCTCTGGGGCCATGTTCTTGTCACCTTCCTCCTCCCTGGCACAGAATACCAGAGCCCTGCACCTTAAAGGAGAGGTTGATTTAGCTTGGGTTTTACAAGTCTTAGTCTTTGCTGGCAGAAGGATCTGGGGGAGGGCCCTGTTCATGGCAGGGCAGACGGGACTGAAGGAGGGGCTGACCCTTGCAGGGTCTCCCTGTGCAGCCCGTGCACCCTGGCGCTGTGGCAGAGATTTGCCACTGTGGATTAGGGTGGGTCCTTTCCATAGCTGCACTCCTGGGGGACCCTGGGGAGGGCCCTGCTCCTGGGCCACACTCGGGCTCAAGGCTTCGCCATGTGACAAGCAGCATGGCACGTGCGGGTGGGCAGGAGGGTGTGAGGTTCAAGTTTGGTGCTGAGAGTTCCGGGCAAGATGATGCTGGTGTGGAAAGGCTTGTGGGGAGCAGGGGCGCATGCACTGAGGGCCCAGAGGGCAGGTGTCCCTGATGGAGGGCCTGGTATCTCAGCCTTTTGATGCACCCTGTGTTGATAACTAGGACAGGAGAGGTGGCCCAGAGGCATGTGAGTTGTGCTCCTCACCTCTCTGGCTGCTGGGACTGCATGTCCTGCTGGTGGTGACGGCTATGTCTCCGAGCTGCTGTCTTAGGCTAAGACTGAGCATTGTGTTTTCAGTGAACCATGGGTCTTAACTAGTTTAACACTCCCCACCCTTCTGCATATCTGAGCCTTGAACAGAAATGGACAGGGACTATAGGGGACACAGCATAGCAGAAGGTGTATAGGAGCCTGAAGCTCCTTCCATAGCAGTCCTTTTGGGACTTGTGATCATTTACGGGGGTCCTCGAGGCTTCCCTGGACCCCTGAGTGAGGTGGCCTTTGGCTGCCTGAGCTGCTGTGTCATCTCATATCCTAAGAATATATCTGTAAGATGATGGGTGCCTCGCTCTGGGGCAGGCACCAGTGGACACTGCTGAGCCCCTTGTCTTGTGGCTTCACCCAGCCTGCAGAGCTGGGGCCCAGAATAAGGGTCTTGAGCGAAGCGTTTGCTGGGCTTCAGGTGGCCACCTCCTATTCACCCCTTTCTCCAGCATGTGTCTCAGCTGTCCTGTGTCATCCTTAAGGACAACAAAGCCAGTCCCCACACAGACACTGTGGTGCTCTGCAGAGAGGAAGGTGGCCTTTGAGGGTCAGTTGTGTCCCCAGCACATGTGGCAGCTCAGATCCCAGAGAATATGTTTCCCATCCCTTCTCTGCCTCCACCATTTGTGCCTAATGCCAAAAATCTGCAAGTGGTTGTAGTTTTTAGAAATCGGATTCATTGAGAGGATACATAATGACAAAAACAACTACAGATTTAGTAGCAGTGAGAATTTTAATTTATATTTTATTAATCTCAGCATTGTATCCACTCATCCTAGTGCATGTGTGCAGCACATGATTGTGACATCTGGAAACAAGGTGTGCCAGGTGAGTGGACCCCAGTCTGTAGGTACAGACCCCTGCCTTTCTTGTGACAGTGGCCAACAGGGAGGGCAGACAGGTTGACTCCCATTCAAACCTGTTTCCCCTGTCATAGCTCTGATGGACACACACAGGGCCCCCTATAGTCAGGGAGAACTGGACTACAGTGTCCTGGGGGTGCATCTTGTTTGCAGGGGGAGCTGCCTGGAAGTGAGCCCAGCCTCTGGGCACCTCAAGGAGCCCACATTGCGGGTGCAGTGTGGGCGGCTGCTGGTGGAGCAGGTCTAGGAAGCCTGTTTCCAGCTAGCAGGGGCTGCCCCTGGACTGCTCTTCCTTATATGTGTCAGGAAAACCTGACTTCTTGGCTTTTGGGCCCACTATGAGAGGAAGAGGATAAAGGCTGCCCTGATGGGGGGCACTCTTGGTAGGGTTGAACTCCTTGGCAACCAGAGGGAGGAGCCCCTAGGGTCCTGGGTTCCACTGGGTACTGGCTTGGACGCCATTGCATCAGAAAGCAGTATTCACACACAGTAAAGACACTTGAGTCCCCAAGACAGGAATGAACTGAATTATAGAGCATTGTAAATTAAAATCATTTATTCATTCATAGACAAGGTCTTGCTATGTGGTTCAAGCTAGTCTTGAACTCAGAGATCCTCCTGCCTCAGCCTCCCAAGTGCTGGGGTTGCAGGTAGGCGTCACCATGTCATTTTCAGACCATTTAACATCAGTGTTCTCTTTTTTGAGGCTTCCACCTGAGTTAGTTTGAAGCATTTCCAATGTGTAGTATGATACTTGGAGCTGGCAGATCCCTACCTTGCAACTGTGGGGTGATTGTGCTCAAGCAGAGGGGAGATTGACATTTTCCTGAGCTTCTCTGAGCTACTGGAGGATGGATGTCACAGACACAGCTGCTGGAGGGGTCGGAGGGCACTTCTACCCAGTAAGCCTGGAGGTGCACAGTGACAGTGCAGGTGGGGTGGCACCTTCTGCAGGCTACGAAGGGGCAGCCCTGGCCTCTCTTCACTAGCTCCCCAGGCCACTGAGTCCCCCTGCCTCTCTGTACGCTGGCTCACAGATACGCTTTCTTGGCCCAGAATGTCTAGGACTTGAGGTGGCCTGCACCCCCGCTTCCTGTGCAGACCTGGCACTGAGCAGTGTCCTGGGGGTGCATCTGTGTGCTTTACTGGCCTCCTTGGGAACTGCGTCCTGCCCACAGGGAGGTGTGGTGGGCTGCACACTGGCCCTAGTTTAGAGGTGCAGGGGATACTGAGACCAGGGAGGGGCCAGCAAGGCCGAGGGGATGACTGGCAGGAGGGGACACTACGCTGCTGTTCACTCCATGCTTTAAATGCCTCCTGAATTCTTCCTAAAAACAGGTGTGTCCACTGGCCATTTCCTCCGCAGTGCCCTTTTCATTCTTGCATTGCTGTGAACTGCACAGCTTTGTTGTCCAGGAGCTTGGTTTACTTTTCCCTCACACATTATGGGCACTTTCTTGTCTTGGTTTTGGGAGACCAGGTCTTGCTTCATACGTAGTCCAAGCTATCCTTGAACCCTCGGTGATTTCTTGCTTCAGTCTCCTGAGAGCTGGCCTCACAGGCACTTGCCACCATGCCAAGCGCAGTGTGAACGTGTTTGTCCTCCAGACTTAAGAGGGTGCTCTGGGTCAGGCAGCCTGGGTCCCCAGAGGGCCTCTCCCGACTGCCCTTAAGGTTTTTTCCTGCGCTTTGGCCGTGGAAACACTCCTGTAGGCAGGGTGGGTGCCCTGACATGGAGCCCATGTAAGCCCTTCATGCCAGTGGGTTGCAGTGCATGCGCTTCTGTCCCCAAAGCGTGTGGACACACTGGGAAGTGCTGGGGTCCGGTGATTCACAGAGGCAGTAACAGGGAAAACAGTCTGTAAGCTCCGGAAAGCAGTGGGATGAGCTGGAAATGTGAGTAATGTATAATTTTACTAAAATTACCACCTACAGCCGGGCGTGGTGGCGCAGGCCTGTAATCCCAGCACTAGGGAGGCTGAGGCAGGAGGATTGTTGTGAGTTCGAGACCAGCCTGAGCTACAAAGTGAGCTTAGGGCCAGCCTGAACTGCACAGTGAGACCCTGTCTCAAAAAGACAAAAAAAAATAAATAAATAAAAAGCACATTGCCAAATTTAAAAAAAAAAAAAAAAAAAAATAAAATTACCACCTAGGTCTTGGGACCTTTTCTGTGTTTCTCAGGGTCGAGGCATTGTGTTTTGTGAACTGTCTAGGCCTGGTAAGGGGCCTGGATGATACCGCCCTGTGCGAGGGTGACCTCTGACAACCTCTGGGCATTGCTTTCTGTCCCCAGAAGTCCACATTTTGGACTCAGGGTTGGGTACTTTGTGCTTGGGAAGTGTGAGGCACCCATGACCTTGACAGTGGGTGTTTAGCCTATGCCATTTGTCACCTGGTGTCTGAAGGGTCCTTGCCAACTTCAGCCCCCTAGGCTTCCTGGCCCTGCTAGAATGTCACCACCACATCTCACTCTTGTCATTGTCATAGGATCAGGGCTCAGCTAACACTGGCTGAGTAAGCAGACACTTGCCTGGGCTTCACACTGTGTCTGGGAGATAGTTTACTTAGAAAGTAAACTTTTCTCCAAACTAGTAGGAACTTAACTTCTAAAAGGTGTGACAGCATGCTAAGAACCTGTATTAATCACTCTCAGCTAGGTAAAAGCCAGTGCGTGTCAGGCCTGGGTGGCCTCACAGGACACGGGGTGGGAGTGTCATCCCAAGGGCCTGGAGCACACGTGCTCAAGCTTGCGTTCACTGCATAGGCGCAGTGTGCACACCCTGATGTTGGTGCTGGGAGGAGGAGTCTTTTGCACTATAACTCTGGGAATCGCTGGGATGAGTGGTGTGCAAGCTGGCAGAATGTCCTCCCCAGGCCCGTCTTCATGGAATGGACGTTTTTATTTCCTGGTTGCTCTGGTGGTCAGCCAGAGAACAGAGCCATAGTGCCCTGTCCCATGCCCCATGTCACCCTGAGTGGAGCACTAAGTAGTGGGGCTGTCGGGGCGCTGCTCTATTCCAGGCCCTGCACCTAGAGGCCCAGAACCCTCTCAACAGTGGCTGTCTGCCCAGCTCTTGTTCTTGCCTCAGTGTCACTGTGTGCTGTGTACATCGGTAGAGAAGGGACAATGCTTGTTGACAATTTCGTAATTCCTAAAGAACAGGCTCAGAGCTCTTCATCTGACAGTTTGATTTGAAAGACTTACTTGCTGGCTGTGGAGAGACAGCTCTGGTGCATGCCAGAGGACTTGGTGCACTGAAGGGAGGGACCCAAGGCAGAAAGGGTGCTGGTCACAGTGTCCACATGATGGGCACAGTATCAATGGTCCCCTCTGATTTCTCCCTGAGCAGGGGCTGTGGCGGCGTTGGGCCATGCGGTAAGTGGAGGTGGTGCCCTACCTAGCATCCCTTTGCCAAGTGTGCCCTCCTAAGGGCTTGCTGCTGTCTTCCAGGAACAAGACTACCAATGGCGACTGCCGGAAGGATCCCCGGGAGCACAGCCGCAGCCCCATCGAGCGTGCTGCGGCCCCCACCATGGGCCTGCACGGTAGCCACCTGTATGCATCCCTGCCCAGTCTTGGCGTGGAACAGCCCCTCGCCCTGACCAAGAGCAGTGGGGATGCCAGCAGAGCGGCTGGCCTCTCGCCCACGCTCACACCTGTGGAGCGGCAGCAGGTATGCACACCTGTGCAGGACGGGTACCTGAGGAAGGGTCACTGTGGCACCTTTGCTTTGGGCTAGAATCCTTTCAGCATGAGTTGGTCAGAGGCCTGGGACTGGCATACAATAAAGGAAGGTGAGGATATTATTACAATAGTTTCTTGGTAGAAAAAAAATCTCTTCTGAAAAATGAGGTTTGTAGGGGACCCCACAATGAGGGCTTGCTGTCTGTGGTGAGCAGCCGGTGTGGACGGTGGTGTGGGCTGCCGAGGCCCAGGGATTCCTGCCAGCTTTGGGGCAAAGCCCACGCTGGCCCAGATTCCAGCCCAGGGCTTTGTGAGGTGGACAGAGGTGCTGGCTGCTGTGACATGATATCAGCACCCTGTAAGTGTACACAGTGCTCCATGCTTTGAGCTCATGGCCAGGTACTCTGTTGGGGGTACAAGGTGACCCCTACATTGAGTTCTGTGCTCCAGAACCTTGGACAATGAAGTGTGTGAGGGAGAAAGGTGTGAAGGCACCAAGAGGGCGGCCTTGGAAGCCACAGCAAAGGGAGGTTGTACCCCCTGGTCTGTGTGCCATGGAGGGCCCTATTGGCACGCTGGGCCTGGCTCCAGACACATGTTAGAGGTGGTGTGGCAGGGCTGAGGGGACCCAGAAGGAAAATGTGTGCCTGGTGTTCACTGGTGGCATCTGTCCTGCAGGGCCTCTGGGTCACCCAGCCATGAGTGAAGCCAAGTCCCTGGTTATGTCAGTCACAAGTGGGGCCAGCCTGGGCAGAGAGCCCAGCACGTGACAGCAGAGGGTTGGTGAATGTCCAGGGCTAGTCCCTGTGGCTCAGGCCAGGAGGGGCCCCAAGCCTGGGCCTTTGGTGGCCTCATACCTCTAGATGGCCCTGACCCTGTGGTGGGGCATTCCCTGAGGTCCTGGGTACCCTCTTCAGCGAGGTCCCCACCCTGACCTCTTCTGGTCAGGCTTCTAACAGGGAAGAGGCAGATGCCAGCTTGAGCTGCTGAGGATGCTGCAGAGGACAGAGGCATTTGTGGGATACCACATGGAGGTGACAGGAGGAGGGAGGAAGATGGCAGCAGCTAGACTGGCTCAGGGGCTGTGGCATCTAACCTTGGTCACGACATGAAGGACCTGACCTGAACTGGTTTAGTGTAAGACAAACCCTGCAGCCTACTGTAGCGTCCAGAAGGTCCTGAGGGGTCCAAGACCACCTGGGGCCTGCAGCTGGGCTTCCTCTTGCCATCTACCACCTCCCGTGTGACTCAACCCCCGGCACTTGTCCTGGCCCTCACTGACCCCAATGCCATGCTCAGAGGTCATGCTCAAAGGAGGACAGTGCAGGAGAGGCATGTGCACTAGGGACTTGGTGCTGTGGCCACACAGGCACTAAAGCGCTGACCCTTTCTCCTGCAGAACCGGCCCTCGGTGATCACCTGCGCCTCAGCGGGCGCCCGCAACTGCAACCTTTCACATTGCCCCATCGCACACAGTGGTTGCGGCACACCTGGGCCTGCCAGCTACCGGAGACCACCCAGTAGTGAGTGTTTGTGCTGCTGTGGCTGCCTTGCATCTTTTGTCCCTGTCCCTGGCTGGTGGGCAGAGGAGTGACACACGGGATGGGGTCTGTTGTTCCTCAGTGCCACTTGGCCCAAGGCAGTGGGGACCTACCCCTTCCAGACTCAGATGTGACCTACCCCTGTTTCCCCCGCAGCTGCCCCTGCCTGTGACCCCGTGGTGGAGGAGCACTTCCGCAGGAGCCTGGGCAAGAACTACAAGGAGCCAGAGCCAGCACCCAATTCTGTGTCCATCACTGGCTCTGTGGATGACCACTTCGCCAAAGCCCTGGGTGACACGTGGCTGCAGATCAAGGCAGCCAAGGACGGCGCATCCAGCAGCCCTGAGTCGGCCTCACGCCGGGGCCAGTCGGCTAGTCCCTCCACCCACATGGTCAGCCACGGCCACTCCCCATCCGTGGTCTCTTGAGGGCACCCGGCACCACGCCCGTCTGCATGGTTTGCCTCAGCTTTGAACAGTCAGTACTTTAAAAAAAAAATTGTGGGGTGGGTGGGGGGAAGGGAAGGGGTGGTCTGTCCACAAACCCGTGCTGTGGGGTTCTGTGCTCTTCTGTCTCATACTTGCTTGGTGTCCTCATGAGGGTCCCTCAGTGTGCCAGGAGGCAGCGCGCAGGTCAGCGGGCGTTCTCTGTGATGCTTGTTTCCTGCCTCGGTTACCAAAGAAACCTCTGGCACAGCGTGCGGCCGGCCGGTCAGGACTCCAGCGTCCTCAGCCACAAGCCATGATGACTCCGGGGCCCCGGCGCTCTGTGCTCTTCTCGTGTGCTTCCCAAGGCCCAGAGTGCGTGCGTGCGTGCATGTGTATACTTGAAGAGAAGCGTGCTGTCTGATTTGCACTATTGGAGGAGGGAGGCTCTGCCTGGCAGCTGCTGCTGGATGCTGGCACCCTGAGGGCAAAGTTCTGGGACTGCAGGGCGGCCAGCTGCTCCTGGCCCTCCATGTTGGGGTGCAGTGAGGTTAGAGGAGCTTGGGGTGCCACCCAGGCTGCAGTCTTCTCTGGATTGGGAGCTGCACCTGGATCACAGGCGCCGCCACATGGGCATTCACCCTCTGAGATCACTGCAGCTGCTGGAGCCTGAAGTTGAGGACGCCGTAGTGCTTTAAAGAGGACTCATGTTTTAATGGAGGAAAAAAAATAGCTGGTTTCTATTAATTGTATAGACAGTGAGCAACCCTGAGTACTTATGGCTTCTTTTCAAAACTAGTTTGTCAGTCCCAGTCCTAGATCTACTTACTGCTGGTACAGTTGTACTCTGAGCTCTGTATTTGATACTCTACTCACAAGGAGTGCAGGCGGCCACAGCTGGCAGGTGGTGGCGGGAGCAAGCGTGGGCTGCAGGTGGCCGGCACCACCGCCCCTGTGATCCCTGCTGCCTGGTAATGTACCCTGGGGATCTGGATGGTGTCTCCCAGCTCCCCCGGGTGCAGCCTGCTTCCTTGGCTGACCGCAGATTGCTGCCGATCCGCACCATGGTGTGCTGTGTGCTTCCTGGTGTGTGGGGCCAAGGCCGTGTACATTCCTGACTTTATCCAGTTACAACTGCATTTATCGTCTGCCATATTCACAGCTACTAATTAGATATTAGAAGCACCCATGACAGACAGGGCTGTGGGTGTCCCACAGCTGCTCCTCCTCTTGGTCAGTGAGCGTTTCTGTCCCCTGCCCCAGGGGTCTGTGTCCAGCCTGGCCCTCTAGGGGCCTAGACATGTCACCTGTCTGGGTGACATGGGTGTGGCCACCTCAACTGTGAGGCATGAGGGGCACAGGAGCCCTGCGCTGGCTTGTGGTAGGAGAGATGCCCGGACCCACTGTTGAGTTTGGGGAGTTGGGTGGGTGGGCGGTTGGGTCTGGCTCTCCTGGTTGTGCTGGTCAGGCTGCTACCCGCCTGGGGTGGCAGGAAGCCCTTCTCCAGCCACAGTCACTCCACTGGACTGGGCTTCCAAGCTTTGGCATTCAGGCCCCTATTTTTTCTGTAGGAGAAAAAAAATCGTTGAGAACACTTTTTTTTATATAGGTAACTTTAAGACCATCATTACGCTGTGCGTAAAGAATGTACAGAGAAATTTGTAGGTATTTTTTGAAGAACAATTAATTTGTTAATGATATGTAGCTATTTAATTTTTCCCTTTCCTATCGTAATCATTCATTTTTTTTGTTGTTTGGAAAAAAAAAAGTTGATCTTTTTTTTGGTCATGGATGTGTCCATAAACGTGCAGGAGCACAGGCACTCTGAGACCGCCATCCGCATTCAGAGCCACATGTTTGTTACTGCTACAGGCTACTGAGCGCGCGCCAGAGCCACCACCGCGGACCCTTCCTCGGCCAGTGAGTGGGTGCCGCTTGGGGACGGTGGTGCTGGTGGCCGGGTCCCCGCACCAACCTATCTGGGATAGGCCGTCCCCCCAGACCCGGGCTGTCTGCGGCGCATTCTGACTTCTCTGAAATGTGTAAATCTGTAATATACCATTCTCTGTGGCCTGTTTTTTCCTGGAAGAAGAAGAAGAAGAAGAAAAAAAAAGGTTTGGCAGGCCATCTTTTTTTTTGTACTTAAAAGTAGCCTTAAGAACAATAATAAAGTGCTCTTAAACCCCAGGCCGGCTGTGTGTGTGACTCTTGATGTCCAAGGGCGGAGGCACAGCCGCCCTGAGTTGGCCCACGTGAGCAGCAGGAAGAGGAGATTTCAGCATCCATTGTTTTTCTGCTGTCAGAAGCAACTCTAGACTTGACTGTGACTTCAAAACGTGAGGAAGCCACCAGGAGGGATGTGTGGAAAGAACAGACATGTTTGGTACTGGGCAGGCAGCCCTGAGTACCCTGTGCTCTGCTCTGGAGACAAGATCATCCCCACCCCACAGGCAGCCTGGCCACCCCACTTCACCAGGGCTCAGCTGACAGAGGGGTGCACACAGGTCCCACCTACAGGTGTGGGAGAGCACAGCGGTGCTGCCTCCAGGGTGGCTACCCCTGGGAGCTTGACCCCTGTGACAACAGAAAAACAACTGCACATGAAGGGCCTGCCCCCAAAGGGCTGCAGTGCCAAAACTAAGGTTATTATTGCGCTCAGGATGGGGAGGGTGGCGCCTCAGGAGGATGCGGGATTAGGGTGAGAGTCCTGGTCCTTGGGCTTGGGGAGGGGACATGCAGGCCTGGAATCATCCATCCTGGCTGCTGTCCTGCCTCAGCGCTCCTCACTGGTGCTCTCAGATGGTCTCCTCGTCGCTCATGTCCCAGATCTGCATGGAGAAAGGGAGAGTCTCAGCCTGGCTGCTGGCTGAGCCCAGGGATGCCCTGTAGCTCAGCTGCTATCAGCACAAGAGCAAGGGCTATGCCTGCAGAACAGGGTGCTGTGGATCCCACATCCTGACTGCAGCTGTTCTAGGCCTGTGGGTGCCCTGCCTGCTCTGAACTGTGGTCCACTGGAGATGCAGCCAGACAGACCCAGGGGTCTGGCTACAGCTCAGGGTGCTCCTGCCAGTGTGTCTCTGGGGAGCCAGCCTGACAGTGTTAGCAGAGGTGTTGCTGGGTGGGAGGGGCTCCTCCCATGGAAACCCTGGGCAGAAGTGCCTCCCCCTGGACCTTGGCTGCAAACTTTCCTGATTCCTAGAACAGGCTCTTAAAGGCCACCCCAGCCTGGCCAGGAGGAGTGCAGGAACAGTGTGTTCACACTGGGAGGCTGGCCTAAGGTCAGCACAGCCCAGCTTCCAAGTCCCCATGTGGAAGGTAAACACACTAGAGAAGAAAATTTCCCCTGTCCTGAGTCCCCAGGCAGCATTTATTAGCTCTACCAGCACAACATAGCTCCAGGACCTTCTGCATGGTGTCCTGATCTTCAGGCTTTGGAGGTTTAAGGGTGAAACCGAGACACTAGAGAAGTGATAGTGATTCTTTTAGAGTTTTCAGTGACACAACCTTCCGTGGCATGCATGTCATGGGTTTGCCACCACTGCACTAGAGTGATGGCTTGTATAGCTCAGCTGATTCGTTCTTGCTCATTCAGTGGACAAATTCCTACAGCTCTCCCTGGTTCCCACACTGTGTGCCCCTGACACAAATGTTTCCTTCTTCATGCCTCACCTACCTGAGGAACAGAGGCAAACCAGCTTAGAGAGGTGGGATGGCTGCTAGGGACCAAACAGTAAGCAAGATGCAAATCCAGGAGCATGGGTGTGGAACAGGAAGGGGCTGTAGAGGCAGCACCAGGTCAAGAGGAGAGAACGAGGGTGTGAGCTGTGGGCCGTGCGACCTCTAGGGCTTTCACTGCTACTTACAGGAACCACCAGCCAGAGCAGGGCCAGTGCCAGGGAGTGAGTGACTCGATCTGTGAGTGGGTGGACAAGGTCATTTGCAGCCTGTAGGGGCCATCCAGCAACCCTGTCCATTTCATCATCTACTGAATCAGACCCTGACTCCTGCGGAGCCTTGGGGGAAGCTGGGTGGCTCCTGTATAGCCATGTACTCCCAAGTCACCTGCTGGATTGGGGCTGCCGGCATTGCCTGAGCCATGCAGAAGACTCCTGGCGACTGACTGGCATAGCTCTGGTTCCAGAACAAGCTCCCTAGACAGGGGCCTGGCAGCCCAATGTCTCTGTGTGTGGAGCACAAGCAGCATCAGTGGGCTTCCCTTGAGGCGTCAGAAGCCAAGCCCTTGTCTCCTGAAACCTGGGCCAGGCAGGGCCACAATAGGTGCGACCTCTAGGGCTTTCTAGGGTCTGATTCAGTAGATGATGAGATGGACAGGGTTGCTGGATGGCCCCTACAGGCTGCAAATGACCTTGTCCACCCACTCACAGATCGAGTCACTCACTCCCTGGCACTGGCCCTGCTCTGGCTGGTGGTTCCTGTCCTCTTGCTGAGTGAAACTTGCAGTACACTGGCAAGGGTTTCTTAGGATGCTGATATGCAGGCCTAGCGCAGTAAGAAGCACCACCATGCAAGGGCGCAGACGGGGACCATAGCTTTCCAAAGAAGAGATTTGTCAGTGTCCATCCTTTAAGGAAGGAATAAGTAATCTCCTTTTATAGATAATACACAGCATATCTCAATACCTCAAGAAAATGAGTGCTGAGATGAATACAGACAAGAATACTTTTTGTAAGTCAGCAAGATACAAAATTAATGAGTTCCAGCCCCCTGTGTACAAACAGCATCAGCCAACAGCAGAGGGGGTGAAGGTACTCTTTATCTTTTGATAAGAGCAGTGAACAAGAGAAATTGCCAGGGAAAAACAAACCTTCAAAACATAAAAGAATCTCAAACTCTGGAAAGACTGAGTGAATTGGAGCAAGTGATAAACATCCCTTATTTTGCTAGCAGGAGATTCAACACAATCTATTTTTACTTTTTAATGTATTTGGTTGTTACAGGATCTCACTGCACAGCTCAGACTCAGTGATCCTCCTGCCTGCAGCCTCCCAGGAGCTGGGATTACAGGCGTGTGCCACTGGGGCTGGCATGGCATGTGGTGCTGGGGATTGAACCTCGGTCCCTATGTTTGCCTAAGCAGGTGCTTTAGTCCATTGAGCTATCTTACCAGCCCCAACAAATCTATTTTTTGAACATCAACAAGCATCTTTTCTAGCTGTGAAGTTTTTTTGTGGAAGTTAGGGTACGCAGGAGCATCTTGAGGGAGAAAGGCAGGGAGGCCCCTTAGTCTACCTTTGAGACATCTCCAGCTTGGCTGGGGCTCCTAACTCAGAAAGTGGTGCTGCCATGGCCACAACAGCTGCCTGGGAAGAGAAGGAATCCTGAGCAAGAAGACAGGGAAGAGTCTAGAGTTTGTTAATAAAGGTCTAGATACTAAGATCTCAGGTCAAACATGGGTTTTCTAGTATGCGATACAGGGACAATTGGAGCATTACTTGAAACAAGGTAAAATCAATTCTGTGCCTTCTATTCCACACCAGGATCAATTCTGAACAGAACAGCAATCTTTGTGAGAAGAATGCAATCCTAGGCTATCACTAGGAAGCCTATGGCCTCAAATCTGTAAGTAATAGAACTGATGTGCTGGGCTCTGCAAAGACTCACGCATATAATTTTATACAGAAAGGCACTAGGAAAGGCAAAAAGATGCAAGAAGTTGCAGCATGCAGCGCCCTTATGGGGCTGCTACTTTAACACAGAGCTCTTAGAAACCAGTAGGAGAAGGAGCAGCTAAGAAGGCAGGACACAGGAGTACATGGGCAGGCACCCTTCAAGAAAGGGTGTTCTTTCAGCAAAAACCCACCTCTGATTGACATTTTATAAACAAAGTGCTTGGCTTGTGAAAGACACCACTGTCAAGAGAAAAGGAAGTTACAAACCAGAAAACCTTTACTGTATATAAATACACATGTATCCATCATGTGTAAATTACCCTTTTAATTGAACAAAGAAACAAGCAAAGAAATACAAATCAAAGCTATACCTCATCCCATCTCACCTCATCCAGAACGGTGATGATCAAGAATACAAAAGCAACAAGTGCTGGTGAGGATGCAGGGGGAAAGGAATTTTTCTTCAAAACCCTAAAACTAGAGCTACCCTTTGGCCCAGCTATTTCCTTCTTCAGCGTGTACTGGAAGCAACTAAGACCAGTGCACGACACAGAGGGACACCTTCATACCCACGTTTACTGTGGCACAACTCAATAGCCAAAATATGGAAGTGGATGGTTGAAGACAATGTATACACACAACAGTTCCCTCAGAAACATGGAAGAAAAGTGCCTTTTGCAGAAAAAAATGGGTGAAAACACGACCATCATTTTTGAGCCGAAGAAGCCAGACCCACAAATATCATACGTTCTCCCTAATGTGTGGATTCTAAGAAATGGCAGGAAAATAAAGGGCTCTTACTAGATAAGGGACAGGAAATAAGGGGGCAGAGTATGAGGGTGGGAATGGGTGAAACGACTGTGACCAAAATCCATGCATCAACTTGTTTCCAAAGAATGTAAAGTTTGGGAGAAGATGGGCAGGGGGTAGTTCCAGTGTGTCGTGTGTGTATGAATCTGCCAAGATGAAATCTATTCATCTGTGTAACCAATATGCATTAATGTGAAAGGAAAAAAGAAGCAAACCAATTTCTTAAAAACGAATTAGGATTTGGGGAGATGGCTCAGTAGAATAAGTGCTTGCCTGGCAAGCTTAAGGGCCTGAGTTCAATCCCCGCTTCCACTGAGAAAAGAAATACAGTGGCTGGGAAGAATCAGAAACAGTTCTTAGGGTGGTGCAAACCAGGGCCACACAGGGGTACCAGCCTTTTGGAGGTGTTTAGCTACAGCGAAAGGATGGGCAGGCAGCACCAGGATCCCGGAGGGTGTGGATGGAGCTGCCAGAAGCACACACAGCTAAATGTGCCCCTGTGGACCAGCCAAACCACCCTAGTCTATGACATGGCACACCCCATGTCCTAGAGAGGTGGGCACAAGAATGCTCCCTGCTCCTTTGTTCCCAGCAGGCACAAACTGGATCTCACTGTTATGTCCATCCACAGGAAACAGGAAGTCGGCTTGAAAGCTACACAATGGGCTCATAATGGGACATGGTATGACCCTCCCGCACCTGGGCATTATGGGCTTGGTACCCTGAGTGGTACGATGAGGAGGTGGTAGGACTTAGGAGGGAAGCCCAGCGTGGGTCCAGTACCTAGTGAGGTTATGGCCTTGCAGGGGACACTGGGACCCCACCCCCTTCCTCTTCTTGCCTCCCTGTCCTGTGTTGAGTGCAGAGGTTTTGCTCCCCATGCATGCTCACAGTGATATGCTGCCCTCCAAGGCCAAGAACAACACAGCAAAGCCCATCCTCTAGGGCAGCAAACCACAGCAACCTTTTCTCTATATGCACATGACATCTCAGTTTGTGAGGAAACTGATACCAAGGGAATGACCCAGCCACCAAAGGGACACAGGAGTGGTGTGTGCAGCCATCCTATCTGGAGTCAAAGCAGCCAGTGAGGACAGTGCAGTGGGGGAGGGGCTGGCCACAAAGCAGAGTCCACTGTGCCCTGACGACCTGGCTGATGCTTTGGCTGCCAGGAGCGCTGGCCCTGGATGTGCTGGGCAGTTGCAGGCATTCAGCAAACACAGTATCTCTCAGAACTGCACAGTGTGCACCATGAGCAGCTACAAGGAAAAAGGCAGGCACAAAAGACATGGCACTATAGTCTTGCACACAAACCCTACATGGGAAAAGTAGGTACAATGACAAAAAGACCACCTTGTCTCACAACCCAGCAAGCCGTGCCCTTCAAGTCTTTAAACTGTATCTCAGAAAAGCTGATTTTCCCCTCTGAAAGCTACACTGAGACATTTTACCTAACAGATCATCAAAAAATCCCACAGCGTGACAGCACAGTTCCCTTGTGAGTGTGTAGGAAATGGTCCCTGGGCCCATCACTGGCCACAGGCTGGGCAGCACCCATGGAGGTAAGTGGGTTGTTTCCAACAGTTGCTGGGGCCCTAAGCGTGACCTTGCCTCTCAGGAGTCATTCTGAGGATTCACTCCACCACATAGAGGTCATTATTCAGGAAAGGACCACAGCTCCCACTCACCCTGAAGGGCTGGGAGAGGCCTATCACTGAGTGCAGCATTGGGTTTATTTAGTGATAGAAAAACCTTTGTGAATGAAAGAGAAAGCATTTCATTTTTCAAAAATAAGCATGGGAGATAAATCAGAAACCAATGTAAATGCCTCCATTTAGGGGGCGTGGTGGGTGCAGAGTTGAAGCTGTTCGAGCAAACCTTGCAATACAGAATCCAGCTTAGCACAACATGCTTGAAGTCAGATGACCAAAAGCACAAGCCACAAAACAAGGATAAAGCGGGCTTCATTTCTGGTTCCAGGCACTTGGCAGATGCGGTTTACAGTGCAGTTATGGCCAAGTCCAAGAACCACACCATGCACAGCCAGTCCCGAAAATGGCACAGAAACGGCATCAAGAAACTTCGGTCATAGAGATAGGAATCTGAAGGGGGTAGATCTCAAGGTCCTTAGGAACATGCTTTTTGCCAAGAAGCACACAAGAAGGGCTTCAAGAAGGTGCAGGCAAACCATGCCAAGGCTGAGTGCACGCACCGAGGCTATCTAGGCCCTCGTCAAGTCCAAGGAGGTCAAGCTCGAGATCATTCCTTCTGGGAGTAGACTGCAGGCTCGCTCGACTTGCCTATATTGCCCACCCCAAGCTTGGGAAGCATATCTGTGCCTGCACTGCCAAGGGTCACAGAGCTTGCTGGCTAAAGGCTCCAGCCAAGGCCCAGGTTCCAGCTTCTGCTCCAGCTTCTGCTCCAACCAGGGCCTAGGCTCCACTTCTGCTCCAGTCTAGGTCGCCAAAGGTACCCAGGCCCCCATGAAGGCTCCACAATAAAAGCCTCTTATCTGCTGATGTAAAAACAGAAGGACTGGGGTGCCATCTGTGGGGGGCTGGTGTCCTCCTGTGCTCTTTGTACAAATAAACCTGAGGCAGGATTTAAAAAAAAGGCAGGCTTTGTATAAATTAAAAACTTATGTGCTTCGAAGAACAATAGATGAAACTGAAAACAGCCCAACACAGTGGTGTGGGTGCCTGTAATTCTGGCTGTTTGAGAGGCTGAAGCAGGAAGACCACAAATTTGAGGTTAGTCTGGGCAATGTAGCAAGACCTTGACTGAAAAATAAAGATAGCTAGGGATACAATTCAAGTGATAGAGTACTTGCCTAAAATGCAAGACCCTGGCTGGGCTCAGTCACCTGTATATGAGAAACGGAGAGAGGAGAGACAGAGACAGACAGACAGAGACACAAATAGAAACAGAAAGATGAAAAGATAACTCAATGAGAGAAAATAATTGTAAATCATGCATTTCATAAGGAACACATACCTAGACTATGGACCTTCAACAACTCAATAAGATGCAATTTAAAAATGTGCAGAGGAATTGAACAGAAAAACATCTCCAGTAAAGACAGACCGCCAGGAAGCACATGAAAAGATAGCAGGACATTCTCAGGGACCAGGAGAACAGAAACCAGAGCCACAGGGAGATACCATTTCACATCCGCTGGACTGGCCACGATGAGAAGCCACACAAAAACAGGTACTGACATGGGTGAGGAGAGTCTGCCTGAGCCTCTGATGTCGGTGTTACAAAGGAAAAAACATTTCAGCCCTTTTGGAGACTAGCCTGGCAGCTCATTAAAAATGGGAGGTACAAAACATGCATGACCACCGAAACCCCGTGTGTTCATGACCTCACATGTAAGCAGGAAAGTGTGGGCACCAGCCATGTGTCTCTTTGCTGACAGCATGCTGAGGCCATGTGTGCTGTGGCATCACCCCCCTGGCCCTCTCTACTCAGCCTCTCAGTGGCCCCCAGCACCACTGGACAACATCCCATTTTGCAGGAGGAGAATCATCACAGCGATGCTTAGGACAGCAGCAGCATTCGGGAGCTACCTGAGGCCAGTGGGGCACTTTCCCCTCCTCTCTCCAATTCACCTTCTAAAACCCGTTGCCACTGCTGCCAGGAGTGCATCCCTGGCCCCTCCAGGGGCCAGGACCCACCCTGAGGCTCAGGCAGAAAGGTCACCCAGGTCGCAGGCCCCCAAAGCACCTGTGGAGTGATGGCCTTTCTGCCCCAGAAAAGTCCTTTCCTATGGTTTTTAGCTCCTGTCCCATTTCTGGACCAGGCCCCTCACGGTCGTCATCCCCTCAACACTGTTACAGGTACCTTTCTAGTTATGTTACATAACATAACTAGATAATACATAACATTACATTTTGGTTGAATGTGTTCAAAGTGGCTGTTCATTAAATGTGAACATGTTCAATGCACCACAGCTTGTGAACACAGCTCTGGTATTTGTGAATAGGAAGGTGGATCGCCGGGCGTGGTGGCGCATGCCTGTAATCCCAGCACTCGGGAGGCTGAGGCAGGAGGATTGTTGTGAGTTCGAGACCAGCCTGAGCTACAAAGTGAGCTCGAGGCCAGCCTGAACTGCATAGTGAGACCCTGTCTCAAAAAGACAAAAAAAAAAAAAAAAAAAAAAAAAAAAAAAAAAAAAAAAGAAAAAAGAAAAAAAAAAGGAAGGTGGGCAGGGGAGCCTTGGGGATGCTGAGTGGAGTCTGACCTCATGTGCGTCCAGCCCGCACATCTGCTGACAGGAAGCAGGGCCATCCCTTCCTCAATCTGATGGCACACTGGGGACCCTGTCCCATGGGGGACCTGCAGTCAGAGAGCTGTGCTGAGCATGGCCAGGTAGCCGATGGGTGCTGTGAGGGAGGGTGGAAGGTGACAGAGGAGGAGGACGAGGAAGAGGAGGGACAGTAATTAAGGATAATGCAAACACAACAGCTAGATGCAGGCCAGGCATAACTGGATAATCTCAAACTTAATAGACTGGCACCCGAATCTCATTATGCGCTAAGGTTATAACTGCACCAAAGCTCTACACCAAAGGTCAGAGGTCAGTGCTATATAAAATGACAAGGACAAGGAGCAAAATACAATCTCAGGCCTTGAGTCCACCAATAAGTGCAGAGGACACTAGCTCAGCTGGAATGAATGAATTAACAGAGATGGAAGCAAAGGAACAATAGCAGAAAGGTATAGAGGACCTCAGACCAAAATTAATGCCTGAAATAAAAATAGAAATATTTGAATACATAGCACCTGAAGTCATGAATCAAATCCAAAAATATATGGGGGAAACCCAATGCCCACCCAGAACAAGTGCAGAGAACACTATTCCAGCTGAAACATATGAATTAAGAGTCGGAAGCAAAGAAACAACAGCAGAAAGGTCATGAGGAACTCAAAGCAGAAATAATTTCTGAAATAAAAAAAGAATTCCTTGAAATCATAGCATCTGAAGTAGAGAAACAATTCTGGAAATATACAGAGGGAACCCAATTTGGAAGACACTCTGCAGTAAAAGAATTAATAGCTACCTCTAAAGAAGACATGGATAAAAAAATAGAGGAGATCAAAAATATGACGGATTCCTGGAATGAACAATACAGAAAAAAAAAAATAGAATGCATGAAGCACAGTCAAAGAGATATAGAAGAACTAAAAATATTATTCACAAGTCCATAAAACTGTTTGAGTGAAAGCGAAGACAGAGTTTCAGATCTTGAAGAGGCTGGTGCAGGTAGTGAAAAGGTGAGAAAGGATCTCTTAAAAACAATGAGAATGCAGGAAAAAATAATCCATCACCTGCAAGATGACACCAAGATGAACAAAGTGAGATTAATTGGTATCAATGAGAATGAAGGAGTCAATACAAATGACATAAAAAGAATATAGGCAGAAGTAATCACAGAAAACTTCCCAAATATGAGGAAACAATACAACATTCAGGTAACCGAAGCACACAGAACACCAAATAACTTCAACCCAAGTAAAAACACACCAAGACATATAATAGTCAAGATCCCAGAAATCCAACACAAGAATAATATACTGAAAGCTGCTAGAGAGAAGAAGCAGATCACATTCAAAGGAAAACCCATCAGAATTACAGCTGTTCTCTACACAAAACACGAAGGCAAGGAGAACATGAAGCAGAGTTCTTCAAGTCCTGTATGAAAACAAATACCAGCCCAGACTATTATACCTTGCAAAACTCTCACGTTTGATGGAGAAGTGAAATACTTCCACAACAAAGAACAACTAAAGAATTTTATGATGACAAAGCCATCCCTACACAGACTACTGAAAGATGTTCTTGAGAGAGACCACAATGACCAGAACTCCATAAATGAGAATGGAAGGAACCCACTAAATGGGACAAACAAACACAGGATAAAAGGGAGTAAACAGCAGGTAAACATCATGTCAATCATAAGTCAACACATTTCAATTATAACCATCAATGTAAATGGATTCAATTCACCAATTAAGAGAAATAGACTGGCATAGTGGATTAGGAAACAAAATCCAACAATATGCTATATACAAGAAACACACTTAACTCAAAGATGGAAAACAATACTATATGCCCCAGCACCTCAGAAAAAAGCAGGAGTAGCAATTCTGTTCTCAGACAGTCTCAACTTCAAACCAAGAATGATCAAACGACACAAAGAAGGGCAATATATATTGGTTAGGGGAAAAATTCAAGAGCAAGAGGTAACACTCATAGATATCTATGTACCAAACACAGGAGCACCCAACTATGTAAGACAAATCTTAATGGACATGAAAAACCTAATATCTAAGACCACAATCTTAACACCCCCTTATCTCAAAAAGAGATCAACCAGATGAAAACCAAGAAAGTAGCAGAACTGAACCAGGGCTTGGAACAAATGGACTTGGTGGACATATACAGAGGGTTCCACCCAACCACAGCTGAATACATATTTTCTTCAGCTGCACATGGGTCATTTTCCAAAATAGACCACATACTAGTCCATACATCATGCTTAAGTGTATGCAAGAAAACAGAATTATCCCATGAATATTATCTGACCACAATGCAATGAAACTGGAAATAAATGACAAAAGAAACCAGAAAAACCCACTAAATTCATGGAAACTAAACAACACCCTACTCAGCAATCAATGGGTCACAGAAGAAATTCAACAAGAAATTCAACAATATCTACAATTCAATGAAAATTCAAGCACAACTTACTGGAATTTATGGGATGCGATGAAAGCAGTTGTCAGAGGGAAAATCATAGCTATGAACTCACACATTAGGAAAACAGAATGGGAACAAATACACACCCTAATGTTGCACCTCTGACATCTAGAAAAAGAAGAGCAAACCAAATCCGGAGCACAAAGATGGGAAGAAATTATAAAGATGAGAGCTGAAATTAATTTAATTGAGATGAAGAAAACAGTTCAAAGAATCCACAAATCAAAAAGTTGGTTCTTTGAAAAACTAAATAAAGTAGATAAGCCTCTAACCAACCTCATCAGAAAGAGGAAAGAAAAAATTCAAATACAAGCAATAAGGAATGAAAAGGGTGAAATCACCACAGACTCAGTGGAAATTCAGATTATCAATAGCTACTTTGAGAATCTTTATGCGTACAGAAAAGACACAGAAGAAATGGACAGATTCCTTGAAAGGTACAAATTACCAAAACTGAATCAAGAAGATATAACAACTCTCAATAAGCCAATAACAGCCAAAGAAATATGAAACGTAATTAAAAGCCTGCCAACAAAGAAAAGTCCAGGTCCTGATGGATTCACAGCTGAATTCTATAAGAAATTTATAGAGGATATAATATGCCTACACTCCTCAAACTCTTCAATGAAATTGAAAAGGAAGAAGTCCTCCCAAAATCATTTCTGGAGGCAAGTATTATACTGATTCTAAAACCAGGGAAAGACACAACCAAAAAAGAGAACTACAGGCCAATCTCCCTCATGAACATAGATGCCAAAATCCTCAATAAAATCTAGCAAATAGAATACACCAAATCATCAAGAAGATCATACACCATGACCAGGTAGGATTCATCCCTGGGATGCAAGGATGGTTCAATATTTGAAAATCTATAAATGTAATACACTATATTAATAGACCGAAATCTAAAAACCACATGATCATCTCAATTGATGCAGAAAAAGCTTGTGACAAAGTCCAACACTCATTCATGTTTAAAGTCCTACAGAAAATTGGAATAGATGTACTCTACCTCAACTTGATAAAAACCACCTATGACAACCCAACAGCAAAATAATCCTAAATGGGGAAAAACTGAAATCTTTTACTCTTAGATCAGGTACAAGACAAGGATGTCCTCTATCACCCCTCATATCCAATACAGTTTTGGAATCATTAGCAACAGCCATTAGAAAAGAGGGAGAAATAAAAGGAATAAGAATAGGTAAAGAGGTTAAATTATCACTATTTGCAGATGACATGATACTGTACTTGGAAGACCCAAAAAATTCCACCAAGAAGCTACTAGAATTGATACACAAATTCAGTAGCATAGCAGGATACAAAGTCAGTACTCAAAAGTCAATAGCATTCCTCTACACAGATAACAAGCACATTGAGAGGGAAACTGTAGAAACAATACCTTTTACAGTAGCACCATGGAAAATGAAATACCTTGGAATTCACTTAACAAGGAAGTCAAAGATCTTTTCACGAAAAATTATAACACCCTAAGAAAAGAGATTATAGAGGATTTCAGAAAATGGAAAGATATTCCATGCTCCTGGATAGGAAGAACCAAGATCGTGAAGATGGCCATACTCCCAAAATGGTTGTAGAGATTTAATGCAATCCCTATCAAACTCCTACCAACATACCTCCCAGATCTAGAGAAATTGTTCCTAAAATTTATTTGAAACCAGAAAAGACCTAGAATAGCAAAGGCAATCCTGGCCAACAAAGACAAGGCAGGAGGCATCACAATTCCTGACTTGAAATTATACTACAAAGCCATTGTGATAAAATCAACATGGTAGATAGAAATAGACCTGAAGATCAATGGAATAGATTAGAAGATGCAGAGGCATCTACGAACACACTCAGCCATCTGATCTTCGACAAAGGGGCCAAACACACTTACTGGAATAAAGATAGCCTCTTTAACACAAATGGTGCTTTCTACATGCTGAAAACTAAAACTTGACCCAGCTCTATCACCATGCACTAAGCTAAAGTCAGAATGGATTAAAGATCTAAACATTAAAACAGAAACACTCAATCTCCTGGAAGAGAAAATCGGAGGAACTCTTGAAGACATAGGGGTAGGCAAAGAGTTCATGAACAAACATGTATTCGCACAGGAAAAACTTGAAAGAATCAACAACTGGAATCAACTCTTCTTGCGGAGTTTCTGTACATCAAAAGAAATTGTCAAAAAAGTGAAAAGACAACCCACAAAATTTGAAAACATCCTAACAAGCAATCAGAAAAAGGTCTACTCTGTAGAATATATAAAAAAGTAAGATATATTAAGGCCCTCAAATTTAAAGACCCAATCCAGAAATGGGCATCTGAGATGAATACACACTTCTCAGAGGACGAAATTAAAGTGAATAAATATATGAAAAAATGCTCCATATCACTAGTCATCCGTGAAATGCAAATTAAAACAACACTTAGATACCATCTCACTCCAGAAACAATGGCTATCATAAGGAAATCAACCAACAACAAATGTTGGAGAGGATGTGGGGAAAAGGGAACACTTTTCTACTGCTGGTGGGAATGTAGACTGGTGCAACCATTGTGCAGATCAGTGTGAAGACTCCTCAAAAGAGTAGGACTGGAAATCCCATTCAAGCCTGCTATCGCCCTACTGGAAATTTTCCCAGAGAAACTGAAAACATTGTATCATGGTGATATATGTGTACCTATATTTATAGCAGCACAATTTGTGATAGAAAAATCTTGGAAACAACCAAGATGTTCGTCACATGAGGCATGCTTCAAAAAGATGTAGTATTTCTATATAATGGAGTATTACTCAGCTATGAAGAATGATAAACTTGAAGCATTTATATTGAAGTGGATGCCACTTGAACATATACTCATAAGTGAAATAAACTAGACACACCTGTGCAAGTATCATATAGTCTTCCTAGTATAAGAAGTCAAAAGAAGAAATACAAATAGAAATGTACAACAACTAAAAAGAATTTAGTCAGATAGTTAGGGCAAACTGAATGGCATATGCTACAGGGTACTAATCAGCATTTCTTCTGGAGGGTTAACAACGTAAGTTCACAGATCAAAAATTGGAGAAATAGAAGGGCTACAAGGTCAGCCAACATTTTGGCCCTAGCCTTTCAAGGTCAGTGAAGACTCAGGACATAGGAGAACCTGTACTGCAACATCATGGAACTCAGTTGTGCCCCAGATTTTCTGATCAAGGAGATAATGGAGGCACAGAGGAAGGCGATTAATGATCTATAGTGTGCCTGGGGAGAGTCACATGGAGAGAAAATTTTCTCTCAGGCTCTCACAGAGAGCTAATTGGTCAAGCAATGGCCGTGACTCATCCACAAGGCTGACACAAAAGATCTACAGAGTGAGGTACAGGATTACAAGATAAACCCTGAGGGGACTTGAATAACCTCATCAGATAGAAAAGCTACATTTTTTGTTATGTAGGTCTTGCTTTATCTCTAGCAGAAAAGTATAAAAATGAGGTATACAAAGTCAGGCTATAATAATAAGTTGAGCTGTAAATGGCTATAGTCAACAACTTCTTCAGATAACTCACTATTATTGTGGACTGCTGGACTGTATTTGATTGTGTCGCAGAGTTCAGGCACCTATAATGGTTTAATGACAATGGAGTGCCCATTTTTGACAGATCTAGACAAAAAAAGGGGGATACAAAGGAAGAACCATGATGTGTTTGTATGAATAGTACAGTTAGGATAAATATGCAGTACTTTTGCATAATTCTATGAGAAGCAAGATTAGCACTAATAGAAATTGGACAAGATAATTATGTCGGCTTCTAGTATTATGGACAACCAGTAGGAAGATAACAAGGTAGAAAACATTAATTATTGAAACTGTACTATAATTCAGGTTTAAAAAAATAAGTATACAACTACATTCTCTTAATTCATTGATTAGAGACATCTGCTCTAATAGTGTCTGTAAGTGGAATATCATGTATGCATGTTGTACGACAACAAACCATTATGAAAACAAGTTGCAATGTATTAATTATTGAATCTGTCCTGTTAATTTGATCTGAAACTGTCTCATTGCTATTTGTTCTTCAATAAAAAAATTAAAAAAAAATAGCTGGGCATGGTGGTGCATGCCTATATTCTCAGCACTTGGGAGACTGAGGCAGGAAGATTGTTGTGAGTTCGAGACCAGCCTGAGCTACAAAAGTGAGCTTAAGGCCAGCCTGAACTGCATAGTGAGACCCTGTCTTAAAAAGACAAAAATAAATAAAAAAATAAAATAAAATGACAATGATAAATGTTTTAAAGAAAAAAAAATTAAGGATAGTGGCAGCACTGCTCAGGACTAGGGAGGAAGGGGCCCAGTGGGCACAGAGCTGCAGCCCAGGGAGCACGAGCCTTCACAGGTGGCCCTCAGTCTCCATGGCCCCTCAGCACCAGTCTCATTGGTGCTCCATCCAGCACCAGACTGGCTTCCCCAACACATAGCAGCATGCAGTCGAACCCCATTTTCAGCCTTTACTGCTTCCTCTGTCATGTAAGAGTGACAGCCATACTCACTGCGGGCCCTGGGTCCGTCTGCTTTCTTCAGCCTGCCAAGATCTGACTGTCCCTTGGGGATCCTGCCATGTGCCCCGGGTACTCGCCGCACATGGGAACCAGCCTCCCCCCCTCTGGTGCCCAGCGCCGCCGCCAGCGCTGCTCATTACCTTTCACCATATGCATTTCGCTGATTGCACCCCCCGGGCTCTGTCCTACCTGAGGCAGGGCCTGCTGTCTCTCTCCACTGTGTCCACAGCAGAGCCTGGCCCAGCACAGTCTGGGAATGAGCAGTGACTTGAAAAGCTGTACTGTGTACGATTCCTTAGCAGGAAATGGGAATTGGGTGTGAACATGATTCCCAAGAAACAGTTGAGGAAGGGCCCCTCTGCCCAGCTGCTTGCTGGGGACTCCAGCCACCAGGGTCCACAGGATGGTGGGGAAGGCTACAGACATTTCTGGGACACAGTATGGCAGCAGAAGGGCGCTGAGCTTTGAGGGAAGTTTGTGCCCTAGGTCACGGATACCTATGACCCCCTCTCTAGCTCCTTGCAGACTGTTAACCTCAGACCTGGGCCTGCTTTTGTGGCCTGTGAGCAGGTATGGGAGCTGCTGGGAAAGGCTGGGAATTGTGTGGAGCCCATAAGGATGCTGGCTGTTCTCTCAGGGCAGGTCCAGGAAGGGGGCACTGAGCACACTTGAGCCACAAGTCCCAACGTGTCCACAATCTTCTGCCCTGGGGGTGGGCTGGTGTTGGGTAGCACTCGAGAGTGCCTGCTGGCCATGGGCCTTATGGGAGAAGAGAGTCTATGCAAGCCTGATGTGGCAGCTAGCAGGACCCCCATGCCCACATTGCCCATGGGCCCATCTTTCCCTCCCATTCTGTCCTCGGTTCAACACTGCTATTTCTGACACTCTACCAGCCCCGAGAGCAGTAAAGACTGAAGCCCCTCTTCTCATGGAGCCCTTCCTTCAGAAGGCTGGAGGAAGTGGGGAAGGAACTCTCCCCAGGGATCCTGTCTCTAGCCTTACAAGTGTCAGCCCAGGGATGTGTGTACCCCAATCCTCCACTGCTACCACACTGTGACCCAGGCTCAAGGCTCAGCTAAGGCAGCTGGTGAAACATAGGAACTTTCTTTGAAGAACACCAGGAGGCTGGGGCCCAGGAGGACAGCATTGGCAACCTGGGTGGGTGGGAGGAGAGGCCATCCCTCTGCCTGTGCCCTCATAGCTCCTCAGGGCAGGCAGTGAGGCCCATGCACTAGGGCAGCTTTGTCCTACCTCCTCCCTCACCATGTGACAAGAGGCAGCTAGAGCATGGGAGGATGTCCCCCAGGCCCATGTTTCAGGAGCAGATGGGGGTTCATCGCCAGGAAGAAGCTGAAGCTGGGGATACCAAGGAACCTGGGGAGCCTTGGAGGGCATGCACTGGGGTCCCATCCTGAAGGAGGTGTAGAAGGAAGCAAAGCAGGGAGAGCTGAGGATGAGAAGGGAACAGAGAAGACAGTTGTGGCTATCCAGAGAGCCATGCCAAAGCTTGGGCAGGTACTTGGCCAGAGCCAGGGCCCTGTCCTACCCTCTGAGGAGTGGCTGAATGGACCCCCAGGCTGGGGTGCAGCTCCGACCCCTGGTGCTGCCCCTCTGGCCTGGGTGGTAAGATGCAGTCACTGCAGGCCTTAAAGCTGCTTTGGAGCAAGTTCTGCAGGTATGACAGCAAGCATAGCGTGTGCTAAGAGGAGAAAATAAAACCACGTGAGATCTCACTCCAGTTACATATATATATAATGTAAGTAGAAACTAATGCTAGAGAGCAAAACAGTACAGTGGATGATGGATTCCTAGGTGTGCATTTCAGTCCTTATTTTTAATTAAAAAACAAAATAAAACATATTCACATACTCTGAGTCAGAAAAACTGCAGTGTGATGCATGGAGACCCTGGAATTGGGGGCAGGCAGACACAACACACATGAGGCACACGATACACACTGGCAAGCTTGGCTCACACAGGCCTGGTCCCTGCTGGGTGCTTCTGTTCTCCCACCTAGTAACTGAGGAGGAACCCCAGGGAACAATTGACTGTTCAGCTGCAGAAGCCTGGTGAAGTTCAGGACAGAAGCCCCAGGGTCCCCAGCCCCAGCTCCAGGTTACTTCATGTCTCGTTCATCTTTTCTGTTTGTTTTTTGATACAGGGTCCCACTATGTGCCCAGGCTAGCCTAGAATTTATAGTGATCCTCCTGTCTCAGCCTCCTGAGCCCTGGGATACGAGAGTGCACCGCCATGCCCAGCTTTTTGTCTCTCCATCTTGTCAGTTGGGAAATGGACCTTAAAGCCCCAAAATATTCAGCAGCCTCCCCTCCAGACACCGTTAAAGGAGCACTATAACCTGAGCTCCCCAGAGAGTGCGCCCAAACTGGGTGCAAGCCTGGGCCATCTCTGGGACGGGCTGTCCGTGGGCCCGCTGGGGCTGCTGGGGCTGCTGGGGTTGGATCGCCACTGCCCTTGACCTTTAGAAGTGCAGCACAGCCTGCTGCACTGGAGCCCGCAAGCCCTGAGGATATGTTTAGGGGATGAGGCCAGGGCAGAAAGGGGGAGAAGGGGGCTGGGCCCCAGGCTTGTTTGCCTTTCCCAAACTTTAAAACACATTTTTAAAATTAGGTGGTAAGAATACAGGGTAATTTTCACAGCACCAACATACTTTCTTTCAAGATATGATTTATAGGTTTGAACCAATTTGAAATAAAATGGCTATTGGGATAAATGGCCGGGCTGGAGGCTACAAAATGGTTTCCATTATGCAGTTCTGATCCTCAGTTCCTTGGGAGGCTTGAAAGGGCAGACACTTGAGTGTGTTGTTCCCTCTCAGAGGGCTTTTGGGGTTACTATGGGTGGGGGAGCGGCAGAGCTTGCACTGTAGGCAGAGGCTGGCTGCAGACACAGACTTCACTTGGTAGGAAGAGACGCATGGGACTCTAGATCACACTGCACCTGGAGCCCAGGCCCAGAAGGCTGGCAAGAACAGGTCTGTGCCCTGAGCCCACCCCAGGGCTCTTCCACAAGGCCCGACCCCTGACCGCCAGGCACAAAGGGAGACACTGACCCCTGGCTTTCTCTAAAGCTATAGAAACCAGGCAGGGTGGCACTAGGGAAACATGGAAAAGCACAGGCCTGGGTGTAGTGAGAATAGGCAGAAAGGAGACAAAGAAAATTACTTCAAAACTGTCCTTTTAGGAGGTGGGGAGATAGCTCAGTAGAATAAGCACCTGCCTGGCAAGTGCAGAGTCCTGAGTTCAATTCCCAGTACTGCAAAACAAACAAAAACTGTTCTTTTAGGAAAATTGCAGTTTCGAGACTCAAAGTTCCTCACTATTATGATGTCTTCCAGGGTCCTCCTTCCTAATTTCCTTAGGCCTGGAAAATTCAGTGAGCCTGGAAACTGGGCCAGGCCTTTCAGCTGTGAGGCTGCAGAGTGGCAGTTGCCAATGACTTCTGCTCCATGACCATTACGCGGTTCACTCTCAAGCTCCCAAACTCGTGCCTTTGTTTCTCCTTAGTAAATCTGACCACACTCTTCCTGATCTGGCCTCAAAGGCTTTTCTGGGATGAGAGATGCCACACCTCTCTGAAAGGCTCTACCTTGAAGTCTCCATGGGGACTTCTTTGGCCCTGTTCAGTAAGTAGAGTATTTGCTTACCAGGCACAAGGTACAGGGTCGCGCCCACAGAACTGCAAACACAAATTCAAAACATAGACAGGCAGAACCATGCAGGGCAACAGACTATCAAGATGGGTGCTGAGATGTTGCAAAGAGGACAGGATGGGGCTGTTGGAGACCAGCCCATGAAAAGTACATGCAGTTCAGTGAAAACAAATCGGACATGTGCGTACAAGGCAACATGGACAGGGACCCAACAAGGCACCTGCTGAGAATAATGAACACTTTGGACTTCATGGAAATGGAGACTGCTTCTCTCTTAGGGACACTGGGACAATGACAGGCAAGTCAAAGGCATGGAATATGCATGTGAATGTGCACCCAACAAAGGACTTCCTGCACAAACATAGGAACTCTCACAACTCCATATGGAAATAAAAGACCTACGGAAAACGAGCAAAAGATTTCAAAGGAATATCCCAGATGAGGGGAGATGGTGGGCAGACACATGAAATGGTGTTCAACGCCCAAGGTCACCAGAGAACTACAATACATGCCACACGGAGATGCCATTGCCCACCATGCACATGTTGGGGCAATCAGTGCTCTCAGATGCTGCTGCCACCAATGGCAACTGTACTGTCTTCTTTCTTCTTGGCATTTCTTTGGAGTGTGCATGTGGGGTCTTGCTATGTTGCTTAGGCTAGTCTCAGACTTTAGGCGCAAGCTACTCTCCTGTGTCAGCCTCCCAGACTACAGCTATGCACCACTGTGCCCAGCTTAGTTTGACAATTTCTTTTAAAATATAAAATATATGCTTCCACCGTCTGACAGCAATTTTGGTGCTGGGTGAAGTGGAAACACATGTCAACACTAAGATGTGTACACAGCTATTTGGGACAGCATTGTTCATAAAAGCTCAGCTAAGATTTCAGTATCTCCCCCAAAGGTTCACATGCTGACTGTGCCAAAGCTCATATGAACCCCAGAATTCCTATGCTGGTGGTACTTGGGGACAGGCCCTGGGGAGTGATTAGAGTTATGTGAGGTCATGGGAGGTAGACCCAAGATGGCATCAGTGGCTTTTTAAGAAGAAGGAACCTGAGCTAACATTTGTGTCCTGTCTCCCCAAGTGACACCCTCTGCTATGCTAGGACACAGCACGAGCCCCTCCCCAGGTGCCAGCACCAGAACAGGAAGTCACACAAACCTCCACTCCATGTAACACACCCAATCTGTGCCATTCAACAATAGCCCTGGAAAACAGACCAAGACAAGTCCCAAACTGGACACAGCTGTAACACTGCTCAAGAGACTGAGCACTGCTGTGTGTTCTCAGGGGTGGCAGTCCTTGGCAGTAAGAAGGGACAGAGGACTTCCAGGGACAGCACCATGGTTAAAGTTCCAACCTTCTTTTCAAAGCAAGAAACCAGAGAAAAAGTTCTTTGCTGTATGGCTCCATTTCTAGGGTATTCTAGAAGACCACAGTGTCCTTGTGCTGAGAGGAAGCTGACCTGGTGCCTGGGCTAGGGAGGCCCTCCAGGGAACTGCCCTCTTCTGGGGCAATAGTGACTTCTCTGTTTTTATCATGGGGGTGGTCACATGAGTAAGCATATACAGATGCACGGACGTGGGTATTTTTACATGTTTTACATATATGTTAACATTCTATTACAATAAGTTGGATTTTAAGAAATTTCTGCTTATAGTGTCTTTCATATTCCTCATTTTCTTTGTTATCTTGGTTAAGAGGCACTTGGTTGTGAAGGCTACATTTTGGTTCAGAGAAAAGAACAACTGTGGCTTCAAAAAATAATTGGTTCCATGGATTTCCTCCAATCCATCCTAACTTCTCAGAAAGCAGCCTTTAATAACAGTTTTAGCTATTTCATAATAGAACTCTGTGTTCTCATGTGCTTCTGTGGCCACTACTTGTCCAGAATAGAGGTTTCTCAGCTGGGCTGTCCTACGAGAAGGTAGGGGAAGCTCCTTGGAGGAGCTGTGTCAAACCCAATGGGATAGTCAGCAGAAGTAATCACGTGCATGGGGCCATTCTTCCAAGTCACATGTAAGCTGGATGTGGTTGCATATACCTGTAATCCCAGCACTCAGGAGGCTGAGGCAGGAGGATCATCGGGAGTTAAAGGGAAGCCTGGACTACATACCAATATGCTGTCTCAAGGAACAAAGCCAAAAACAAAGGGGCCAGGCATGTAGCTCAGTGGCATAGTGCCTGCTTGGCAAGAACAAGGTCTTGAGTTCGATTCTAGATAAAAAACAAAAGAAACAAACAAAAAAGAACAAATGAACTAGAAACAAAAGGACCTACTATTCTAAAAGAATAGGACAAAACAAAAGCAACAAATCAACTTTAAAAAATTGCTTTATCTTAGTAAATGATCATGAGCTGCAGCAGAGGAAAAATTATGCCAGAAGAGGCGTACAGTACAAATAGCTGTGAAGAGGCTGCTTTCTTTGTTTTCTTGGCATGGGGCTTGCTGAGCTGAGATGGCCATGTGGGCACTGATGAAGGGGAGAGGAGAGGTGGCTGTGGGCAGGTGGAGCAGCGCCTGGTGTGCTCCCACACCAGTGCGTCCACAGCAGCTTTCCACTGCACAGGTGTAGATGTGGCCACTGCACCCTCTACCTGGCTCTGCCCGAAGCTGCCTCTGAGTCTGGCTCTGGGGATTTCCAACAGTTGCTCCCTCCCAGGCTGGGGCCTGCTCCTGTGCCCAGCTGTCCTTGAGACCCTTGGGTTGATATTCCAGTACCAGGACAGCATGTGGTCAATGCTAAATGGGGTGGGGTGGTGGCAATGAGCAAGCTCTGGGCCTCCTCCTGGCATTAACAGAACAACTCATGTCCACTGACCCTCACTGACCATGCCCTACACATTTCCTAGATCCACTCTTTACCTGGCAGGCAGGACTGCAGCCTCCCACTGACTGTCTCCCTCCCTGCATCCCAGCACCTTGCCCCATTTGGGCCCTGGTATGACACATTTCACTCAGTCTTGCAGGTGCCCAGCAGCTGGTGCTGGCTCAGGGTGCAGTACCTCCCACAATGCCTTATATACTGCACCATAAGTCATACATATATTGTCAACCGCGTGGACAGAGGTGTAGGCCTGCTCACTCACCTAGCACTGAGTCACACTGCATGCTTTCTCCCTAAGTTTGTATTTCAAACTACTGAGGACAAGAATCTTAGCCCCACTCTGCCTACACTGTGATTCCAGCAAGGCTCGGTGGTGGATGGGTGTGTGGCTGGTGTGACATAATTCTTTAGTCTCCAAGCTTAGAGGACAGTTCTGGGAGTGTTACATAAAATGATGCCAACAAAGTGTTGAGGACTGGGCTTGTTAAGCACTCAGTAAGTTTTAGCAGGTGGGATATAAACTGTTCCTATGCTACACTGACAGGGTAAAGTTGACTGAAAACCAACACAGACTGCAGACCATGGGAATGTTCCTTGGGCTTAAAAAACTTTATAAATACACAAGCCCCCTCGTTCCACCAGCTGTGGACAGCACTCAGGGTGGTGAGATGGCTGAGGAAGAGTCTGCCCTACCCTGCAGGGTGTACTCCATTTATACCCAGACAGGCTCAAGGCCAAACAGGGGAAGACAGGGTCCATTCTTAGGAGCTCCCACGCCCAGGCTGAGGGATAGGAGTCCTGCCTACTGTAAACACTTGCCACTGCTCTGACCCTGCCCTGGCTGGGCACCCATCCCTGAGCACCAGCCTGGCAGGGCCACTGGGCTCTAGTCTCAGCTCTGTAAGTCATTAGTTGAGGGTGCCTGGTCCCTTATTCCCTAGGGTGGGCTGTCCCCAGGAATTAGGACTACAGAAATGGGGGGGGGGTTGTCCTCATGTTAAACCAAGATGCAAAGAGAGACCTATATTCTGCAGGCACTTATGGAGGTGGGGTGGGGACCAACCAGGCTCTCAGGGGTGGCAGCAAATTCACAACAAGGTCTGGGTTTTGTGCAGGTTAGAAAGAGTTCAAGCCTTTGTTTCTCTCTACAACTAAAGCAAACCTTTACTTCCTGATATAGCATCTCAGTTTTAGGAAGACTAATAATGGGTCTGGAAGCCATTATCTGTGCTAACAAGCAGCTTGGGTGGAAGCTGGGGCTAAGTGTGCAGAGTCATATTCTCCCAGGACACAGCCCAATAGCAGTGACGGAGGGGACTGTGTGTGCAAGGGACCCACATGGCTATGCTGCTGTGCAAGGGCCTTGCCCCTGAGACTGCCCGGACATCCACAAGGATGTTCACAGCTGTCAGGGTGTCTGTCTTGTCTGCTGGTGGGTGGGACAGCATCACAGCTCATCTGTGGACTCCTCCTCCAAGAAGGCTGGGGATGGAGCACTGCGGGCTGCTTGCTTTTGCAAGGACAGGAAGCCTGGATGCAGAGAGGATGTCACAGGGCAGAGGAACAAGAGGAGATGGAGCCAGACAGAGAGGGGCTTCAGGTCAGGGAACACTAACAAGCTCCTAGAGGCCAAAATCCAGCTCCTCATCCCTTCTGCTCTATACCTCTGCCACTAAACATAGTGGGATCCCTTCTATCATTGAGTCTATGATGGCTGACTGAGGACTTCAGCAACAGGTAAGAAAATAAATTGTTTTCCCATTTGTAAGGCTGTGTAGTTCAAAAGCCAGGAGGCTGTGGGGGCAAACTCCTGCCAGGTTCAGCTTGGTAAGGATAAGGTCAAACAGTGTCCCATACTTAAGAGGGTTTCCTCATGAAAACCAGCCCTTGCCCTGTCTGCTGGACCAACAGAGCGCAGTGTGACATATTTCTACTTCCTGGGTCTGAATGGAGCCCTGCACCTATGGGACCAACATGCTTATGGGTTCTCTGGGGCTCATACACAAGATTTTAGGATCATAAAATAAGCTTTGAAATCTGGGTGTGCTGTAGTGCACCTGTGATCCCAGGGGTTGGCACCTGAGGATCACAACTGCTCTAAGTTTGAGGCTAGGCTGGACTATGTGTGAGACCCTATCTCCAAAAAGAGAAAGAGAAACTTCTGGCTAGGGATGTAGCTCAGTGGTGAGTGCTAAGTGCAAGGTCCTGGGTTCCACCCTAGCACTGAAAAAGAAAAACAAAAACTTCCTCTCACTCCATGTCCCTAGGGGGAAAAACAGACAACACTGAGAATACTGAGGTGGTCTTGTCTGGTGCTGTTCCTAAATTCCACTGTGCGCATTCCCACCCTGTCACTATCTTCCTTCAGGGGCTTGGTTCAGCTGCATCTTCCCTCTTCCATCCCCATCACATGCCCTCCTTCTTGTGCTCTGCAGGCCTCCTACCCACCTTGTGGGGCACTCTCCCACCTCTTTCCCCCACCCTGCAGTCTGACTCTGTGTGATGGGACAGACAAGCAAGCCCACAATGTATCAGCTCCATCCTTGGCTCACCACATCATTCTCAAGGTGCTGTTCCTTTCAGACACACTGTGTTACTGTGTCTCCTCCATGGGAGTGTGCAGGACACTGTGATGTCAGATGGGCATTTTGTGTGGAGGGTTCTCAAGGTCTCTGGGGTGGTGGCCAGCACATGGGAGGATGCACAGCCATCCCACCTCCTGGCACTGTGACACTAATGACCCACAGTAACCCCTTGGAAGGTAGAAAAGATGCTTTGTGAGTTTGCTTCTATAAGGCAAGGGCCACCAGTCTGTGCACCTGGCACCTTAGCACAGGCCATCTGGAAGATAAGTACAAACTGAGTAAGAGCAGCTCAGTAAATACATGTGGGCTTTTCTTTCCGTTTTTGGTTTCTTGAAAGAGGGCCTGGGCTGGCCTTGCATACATGGTGACCCTCCTGTCTCAGCCTCCTGAGTGCCAAGATTATAGGTGTATATCACCATGCCTGGCTGGAAAATACCATGGAACAAATCTTATCCATACTGGTCACCACAACATCTGACATTGAAAAGGCACTTGAAACTAAATCTCTTAAGAGAGAAAGCATGCTCCCCAGCCTCAGCTAACTCTTTGAGCTAGAAGGCAGACAACCAGAGGCAGACTACTGCTAGGAACTACAGTGTTTGCCCATTTCCTTTGCAGGCCTGCATTGTAACTATCAAGCCTGTAACCACAGGGCTAAGGCTCCTTCTCACACAGCTCAGTGATTGTTTCAAAGTGTCAATAAAGCATGCAAATCAACCCTGGTCTTACTGTTGTCCTGTGAGTTCCCAGGAATACAAATTCTTATGTGGACTGAAAGAAGCAAGAATGCAAGGACGGTTAAACAGCAGAAAAATAAAATCCCAGTAATATACCACACTACTGTTTTTGTAATCCAGGTTGGCTTTCACTTCCCCATGATTCTCCTGCCTTGGCCTCCTTCCTGAGTGCTGGGATTATAAGTATCTGTACACTGCCAGGCCCAACTCACACTCTCGGTTTTCATATGATGAAAACTTTACTCAACTGCTGCAATGCAGGAAAAGTTTTTAACATTCAGGTATAAATGATAACAATACAACTTTAATAACACAGAAAATTTGTAACAAAAATATTGCTTAACATAATAAAACTTACAGCAAGACCTCACAGCAAAGGATAAAACTGTAGCCATATCCTCCATAAAGCCTGCATGGCTCCAAGCATCTGCAGTTAGTAGTTTGAGTCAACATTATTTTAGTAGCTTTAGCCAGTGAAACAAAACAGAAAGAAACAAGGTATCCAGAAAAAAGCAAAAACCATTGTTATTCGTAAAAGATACACATCTGTCTATAGAGAAAATAAGACTTTCAAACTATTAAAAGTAATAAGATACATCAATAATGCCTTTGTGTATGTAATCAACGTAAAAACTGATTGATTTTCTGTACACCAATAACAGTCAATTTGAAAAAATACACCACAGATAGTATTAATTTAATAATCCTATATTTATATTTGTAAGTCAGCTACTGTCTATTTTTTTTTGACACAGGGTCACGCTATGCAGTTCAGGTTGGCTTTGAGTACACTTTGTAGCCCAGGCTAGTCTCAACTTGTAATGAGCCTCTTGCCTCACCCTCCCAAGTGCTGGGATTACAAGTGTAAACGTAACAATCAAGTTTTTACGTTGATTACATACACAAAGGCATTATTGATGTATCTTATTACTTTTAATAGTTTGAAAGTCTTATTTTCTCTATAGACAGATGTGCCACCACACCTGGCAAGCTAGAAACTTTAAAATGAAGTTTTACTCTGGCAAGAGTTCTATGATTCCAGCTTACAGAACCTCAGATTTTGCTTAGGAATTTGGGAAACAAAGCAACAGAAACCACATTTATATCAGCATAGCCTTTTACAGTTTACTGAGTCTAGTCAACTACATTTTTTTTTTTTTGGGCAGAATCGGGGATTGAACTCAGGCCCTTGCACTTGCCAGGCAAGCACTTATTCTACTGAGCTAGTTCCCCAGCTCCTACTACAACCATTTTTAAATCCTCAAAATAAAATAGACCTGGAGGTATACAATTTTAGTTTTAGCACTTAGGAGGCTGAGGTAGTATTAAAAATGTGAGGCTAGCCTGGAGTACATAGCAACACCCTGGCTCAAACAAACTAAGAAACAATCCTCAAATATTATTGATAGAGATAGAAGCCATTTCTGTCTGTCTTTCAGACAGAAATGGTATAGGGGCGTCCTTGCACTCAAAGTGATCCCCCTGTCTTCAGCCTCCCCAACCCTGGGACTATAGGCATTCGTTACCACGCCTGGTCTTGGTGGCCAGCTCAGTGCACCAGGAGGCAGAGCCAACATGGCATGTGGTGCCGGGGACTGAACCCTCATCCCTGTGTTTGCCTAAGAGGCACTTAGTCTAAAAGCCTTTTCATACATGAGAAAATAAAGGCTAGAGAACTTTTTGGTACCTGTTGATGTTCTAATTCAGAAATGGTAACATATTAATTCTGGCTGCATAAAAGATGCTAAATCATTCAACAAGCATGATGTATCTAAACAAGGGTGAAAGAGGGTGAGAAAAAAAAGAGCCAGACAAATGAGCTGTGATTGAGTTCAGTGCAGCACTCAGTCTGGAGAAGAGGCCGACTTCATTTCTACTTTTCAGGAAATGACTCACAGGGGATTTGAGCAGACAGAGGAATGCACGCCCTCAAATTCCACACCAAGCTCTCAAGTGGCCAGGGAAACACAGCACACACAGGTTTATCCCTGTAATGTTGATAAAGGGCCATGCTCTTCCCAGCCTGTGAGGCTACAGGACAATGGTGGGTCTGCTGGAGACCCAAAATGCCTACTGCTTACTAGTGCAGTGACAACAGATTGCACATCTTTGCTAGAATGCCCCCACTTTTCTGAGAAACACATGATAGCTGCCACCATTTGGGATGGTGGTTTCCAAATCTGGGCTCCCCTTGGTGATCTCCGAGGAATGGGCTTCCCCACTGGTGGACAGAAGGGAGAGCCTCAGTACCTTCTCACTGGGGCGTGGTGATGTATGTGTGTGTGCAGGGACCACTGAGGAAGGGACACCAGAAGGCTGGGGGCCCGGGTCCCTCCTGAGGGGGTAGCCACAGGAGAAAAACAGGGATCCTTTCAAGCTGCTTTTGAAATGAGACTTTAAAAAATCGTTTTGTCTGTTTTGGCCTGGGGCTGCATACTTGCAATGATAAAAGCAGTCCTTTCAACTCAGCTGTAAATCACAGAATTCCCACAGCATGTGTCAACATGCAGAGGCTTGGGCTCAGGCAGACCAGGCTGGGGGTGGGGCTGTTGGGGTGCTGTGCAAACCCTTGCAAGTGCAACAGACATCCATCCAGCCCTGGTTCCCTCTCCAAGGACTGGACTGGTTTTGTCTCCCTTTTCTAGTTTTTCCATGTTTGCTGGATTTAGCAACTGCTGCTTTGGCTGTAATCAGAGCTCCAGTGGGGTATAATTATTCCAACATCACAAAGTGCAGTTTTGTTTTCAAAGCTGACATTTTAAACCTTTGTCGCCTGCACGGAGCCAACACTGCCAGAATGCTTCCTACACAGCATGTGAACGGAAATCACTGCTGCAGCAGAGCCGGAAATCAGGTTTCAGAGAAACTGTGGCCCCCTCAAAAACACATTCATGTTTGGGGGCCTCTGAGGGACAGTACACAGACCTGCCCATGGCTTTGTGTCCCTGAATTGACCTCTGCATTGGAAGACAGGCTTGTCCAACTCTGCATAGGCCCTACATGTATTCAAAGCTAGGAATAGTCCCAGCCTCACCAGACAGATGGCTTCCGCAGACCAGGATACTGCTTTTCTCTGCACACCAAGAGCAAGAGGAGAAAGAGCTGGGATCAGCTAACCCACCAAGCATTCCAAGCAACCATCCTGGCTAATCCAGGAGCAAGCATCTTGGACTGGATTGTGTCAAGAGAACCTAAGGGAGTATCCCCTATACTATATGATTCAAAACCCTGCCATCGGTGTTCAGCAGGTGCTTTGTAAGATGTAACCACATGCGTTGGGTCACTGTACACACACGCCCCCCCCCCCAAGAGTCCTACATTCAATCTATGTACCCACCTCCCAGACAGGAAAGCAAGAGGCTTGACACCATCCTGCTGGCAGGAGGAGGCTGCAGCTGACTTCACCTCAGGTCTACACTAGACCCAGAGCTGTCAATTAATAGATGAGAGGCTGTGTTCACCCAAATGCATAGCATGTACCTATGGCCACAGCTCCTGGCCGGCCAGGCCTGGAGGAGGGACCCACAAGCTTGTCTGAAGGCTGCATATGGCTGAATTGATTATTCACATTCATATGGAACCAGCCACTCATGGCTGTTAAACTAGTTGGGCCTGGGAATAGTGAGAGCTTATAATCTCAGCACTCTGGTAGGCAGAGACAGGAGGATTGCAAGTTTGAGTCTAGCATGGGAAACTGGGAGATTTAATAAGAAACTTCTCAAAAAAATAGAATAAAAAGGCTGGTGATGTCAGTGAAAAGGCTCTGATTCAATCTCTAGTATTACTATCACCAAAATAAAAACAAAAACAAAACTCCATCCAAGTAAAATCCCCCTTTTTATTGATTGATCGATTGATTGAGACAGGGTCTCACTATGTATGTAGGCTGCCCTTGAATTCACTATGTGACCAGGCTGGTCTCGAACATATGGTGATCCTCCTGCCTCAGCTTCCCTGGTGCTGAGATCACTGAGCCATGCTATCATATCTGGCTTGTAGTTGGTTAATGACAAACCAACAGGCCAAAGCACAGATGTTGTCCCTGGTCAGACTATCAGGTGGGCTTTGGCTGCTGTGGGGTGACAGGGAGCACGTGGTTCCTTGCCTGCTCCGGCAGCCACAACGGGCAGTCAGAGAGCTACTTGTTAGCAGGACATCGCTGCCAATCTGTAAGCCAGAAGCTTATAGGGATCATAGCTCTTTAACCCCCAAATTCCCCTCTGAGGAAGAAGGCCGCATCAACTCTGCTTGTTTACTGAAGGAATAAGCAAAAGACACACAGTGGCATTTCAGACAGCTGGTGCTCTGCAGATGCTGCTGCAGGGTTTCATTTGTTTGGTTTTGTTTTTTCGTTTTTTGGTGCAGGAGATGGAGCCCTAGACAAGTGCTCACTTCTGCGTGGCTCCCCAGCTCATTTGCTCTTTTTTAAAAAAGATAATGTTAGAGCTTCAGAGAACCAGTATTTTTTAATTTTTTAGAAAAACAGAACCAAAACCAAAACAGCTTACCAGAGAGATCTATACTCTGGAAATCTGGCAAGTTGAACTTCCATAATTAAAATTTGAGGCCAAAAAAACTGTCTAAAGCTCAGGAAGTAGTGCTCTAATCTGTTTATCTGCGCAAGTAGTTCCTTTGTTGTGTTTTTATAAAAAGCCTTATGAAAAGTTTTATCAATTGAGAATTATCAAATTAGAAGGAAATGTTGAGATAACAGATGCTCATGTGCCAGATGAGAAACATGGAGTCAAGAGAAATTAGGGTGTTTTTATTTACTTTACCATTTCAATTCAATACTTTAAAAAATGGTTGATAAAATTCAGAGATGGCTAACTGCACTGCTGGGCATGGTGGTGCACACTTGTAACCCCAGCACACAGGAGCCCAAGGCAGGAGGGCAGTGACTGAGGCCAGCTTAGGCTCCACAGTGAGTTCAAGGCCAGACTGGACTACATAGCCAGAACCTGTCTTGATAACACAAACAAAACAAAATGAACTGTATGGTTTTCAGGCTAGCACATGCCTTTCTCTGTCCTTCCACATGTCTGGTGCTGATGTGGGTGTGGGCAAGCTGGGAGTGTGAGAGCTGGCAAGCATTTGCTCCAGAACTGGATTCTCCCCAGATGCTCATCTCTGCCCAGCTGCTGCTCAGAATCTGACTTCGCCATGGAAGGAGCAGTGACTAATGAGGGACTGGTAATAAGATGGCCCCCCAGGTGTTCAATGTAGTCTCAACTTGGCATTCAGTACCTCACTGCATAGCTCTGAAAGGCCCTCTGGCTTCATGTCCTTTCTTTGCTTCCTCCTCCCCTCTTTCCTCCATGGAGGTAGGGATTGAACACAGGGCCTCATCACTAAGCTGCACACACTACCATTTTTTTTTTTTCTTGAGACAGGTCTTGTTAAGTCACTAAGTTTATCCTCTTGCCTCAGCCTCCTAGAATGCTGGGATTACAGGTGTGTACCACCAGAGCTGGGATTACAGGTGTGTACTACCAGAGCTGGGATTACAGATGTGTACCACCACATTTAGCTCCTCTATTATTTTGTGAAAATTTTCTGCCCTCATCTGTACCAGAAACTGGGGAAGCTCCAAGTCTCTTCCCTGTACCATTGTCATCTCTGGAGCCTGTACCATTGTCCTCTCTGCCTAGGACTCACCCGTACACTTTCCTGCACTGCTAGGACTGAACACGCGCTCACCATGTGCCCTACTGCCAAGCTACTTCCCTCCTGGGCAAGGACATCTCTCTCTGGAGAAGGAACCTGATCCTGCCCCTCTATACAAAATGTGCCAGCCTCCCCACAGAGCTGCCTGCCAGCCATTGCATCTCTTCTTATCTCTGGGCCTTTCTGCACCTCTCTGTGGTCTGGAAGGTTCTTCCTGCTTCCTTTTTCCTTCCTGCTCTCCCCTGCCACATCTCAGAGGTGCTTCTTCCTCTCAGCCTCTGTGAAGTCTGCCTGGGCCAGAGATGCCCCCCTGGGGGTGGGGGTGGGGCAAGGACCTGGATATCCAGCTTCTCACAGTGAGGCCTCCCCTCACTGTGCCTCTGTCTCTATAGCTGGCCCAGAGGTCTCTGAGGAAAGGACGAAACTTTGTTTTAATTCACTACCTTAAAATCTTCCTGTGTGTGTCTCCTTCTCCATTCACTGCTGATAACTACTGCTCTTTTCACCATCTGCATAACTCTGTCTCTGCAGGACGTCATGTGGCTGGGACCATACAGTGTGCTGCCTTTCAGGGAGGCTTCTCATTAGTCCTATGCATTTGTAAGTTTATCTTTCTTTGCTTGGTGGCTCATTTCTTTCCCCCCTAGGTTGGCTAACAGCCCACACTATCTTGATAGACCACATTTATCTTCTTGCTGCTAAAGGACACTTGTGACCAGGCACAGGGGACAGGCTAAGCACTGTGCATGCTAAGCACCCTCAGCCCCAGAGACCCTCTTGGCTGCCTCTGAGTTTTTGCCACTATGGGCAGGCCACTACACACACAGTGTGTAGGTTTCTGTGCTGACAGTATTCAACCCATGTGAGTAAGTTCATAGGGGCTTGGCTGCTGGGCGGCAGAGTAAGAGTGTTTAATTTAGTGTGAAGCTGACAAATTGTCTTTTCTTTGTTCCCAGTGACTCAGTCACTTTTCTGTTCATGGACATAACACCCAAGTTCAGCAGCTTCCCGAGGGTGAGGCTTACTTTGGCTTGTGGCTTTTAGCGTTCAGTCCATGGGCAGCTGGCTCCAAGGCAGGGCCTAGTGGGAAGGCCTGGGAGAGGGGAGCTGCTTGAGTCATGGCAGCCAGGGAGCAGAGAAGGGAGAGCTGGGGACAAGAGCACACCCTTCCAGTCCCACCTCAGTGACTTGCCTCCACCACGTACTGCTCCCAATGGTGTATTCTGCCCTGAACTGCTGAGTGACTAACTCCCCAAATGAGCACAGTGCCCCTGTGACCCTATTACCTGCTATGAGCCCCACATTTGTACACACAAGGCTTTGGGGGGATACTGTAGTTGAAACTGTAATGCCCAATTTTTTTTGTGATGCTGGAGACCAAAACCAAGCCTCCTACATGCTAGGTACATACTCCACAACTTAGCTACATCTCTGGCCCTTTTTAAAAATTTTCAAAAGGGCTTCAAACTCATGATCTTTCTGCCTCAGCTTAGAGAGCAGCTGGGATTAGGTGGGTATCTTTGTGTGCAGCTTCCCAACTATCTTTTGAAGTGGTCAAACTATGTCACATCCCCAACAATGAGTGAGCATTATCCCTGCCCCCCAACGATCAATGCTCAATAAGCAGGAACTTAGGAGCTATGTGCTATTACAAACACACTCACATCCAGAGGCAGAGAGACAGGCAGGTGGCAGGCAGAGACAGACCTCACTTCCTGCTCCGGTGCCGCTGCCGCACACAACGCTCAGTCACACAGTGGCTCAGGGTTCCTACAAGCGGCAGTGTGGAGCCAGCTTCACCCACAGGGCCCTTCTTACTCTGCTCTTGCTGTGTAGACCATCCTTAGCCATGTAAGAGAACCTGCTGTCTTCATTAAACTGTGAGCTCTTTGAGGGAAAGGGCCATTTTACATACTTGAAAAAGTTATGGAACTTTTTTTATGAGAACCTGAGTTTGGGTGGGCACAATGCATGCAGGTGACTGTTGTCACCACCAGCACAAGCACACACATTTTTCTTGCCCTCATTGCCCCTGGTGGTGTCTGTAAAAACACAGTGAAACCTCCTGAGCACAGCTGCTAGCACTGTCCCTCAGTCATGGCAGAAATCACAACAAAAAGTGGCAAGTTTTATCATGTGCTTCAATGAAAACTAAAATTCAGTGTGCTCCACTTCCTCTCAGGAGCAAAGCATTCTGTCTGCTGTTTGTAAGTCCGTGTTCGCAGTGTGTAACAACTATCTCCATCAAGGGGATTGGGTCTGGATGTAATGCTTTTTAATTTTTTTCATGCTTCCTGAGAACAAAGGGTTTTTTTTTTGTGTGGGGGGGAATTGAGACAGGTCTGACTATATAATTCTGGATGGCCTTGGGCTCCCTATGTAGCCCAGGCTGGCCTTTAACTAGAAGTACTCCTCCTACCTCTGCCTCCCAAATACTGCTCATATAGTTGTGTGCCACATCTGGCAGTGAAGTATTATAAAATCCTGACCAGCCACCCTAGCTGTCTTTCTCCCCCACAGGTGCCTGGGTCCCACCCCTCTCTCAGAAAAGTGTCCCCAAAGCCCGGGTGAACCTCTCCTACTCCAAGTTCCCCTAGAGGATATGCTCTTCCCACAGTGGCCCACAGACACATCTTCATTCATCACCATATGTCCTATCTCTGTTACAAGGGCATGGCTCTATAGGGGGACAGAGCTTTTCTTCCTTGTCCACTGTGGACTGCAGTGGGCTCTGCTGTAGCCTGAGCCACTCACACTGCCTGAAGGCCATCACCAGCAGAGCAAGAGCACTCTGAGTGGGAGTTGCCGAGACAGTGGCCTACACAACATAATCACTGTCAAATGACTGATAAGTGACAAGTGATTCGGTGTGTGCATGAGGCAGGGTACAGCGTGGGCCACAGAACAGTGTCTTCTCCAGAGCACCCACTTGCACCTCCTGTCTTGCTCTTCTCTCTGTGGAGCCATCAGCAAGTTCCATTTGCAGGCACAATAGAGCCTGAGCCCAAGGAACTACTTGTTGAAGTGAAAAAGGTATGCAAAGTTGGTATCCCAAGGGAAGGAACTGCACATGTCATATGCAAATTCAGTTATGCTTCTCATGCTAATCTTGCAAAGGTGAAGAAAACCCTCCCCCTCCCATATGAGAGCCGGGGCCTTCCAGCCACATGGGCCAGGCTTGAGTCTCAGCTGTCACTTCCCCTAGGGTATAGCCAATCACCATGTCTTTTCAGTCTGTCTTTCCTCATCTATGAAAGAAGCTACTAATACACACTTGAGAGTCAGTGAGATCGGTTCACAAATTGCTTCACACAGTCCTGGGACACAGTGGATGCCTATAAGATGCCACCCTCATTTCCATTCTTGCTGCTGTTACACACACCACCTTTCACACGTCACTGGAGCCACTGATTCCAGTCCTATCTGCTCTTCACAAGGTATCCCAGGACAGATCAGAACTCCAGTTCCAGACAAGGCAGAACTGAAGATCCAAGTGTGGCTGGACATAGTTGGTGAGCTTGTCTCGTGGTACCTTGGCTAACCTGCAGGGCCAGGTTCTGGGTCCCTGAGCCTGGATGTCTCCTGGTAGGCCTAGGAATGGGGAGGCTTCAGCTGTGCAGGGTAGGCTGTGTGTCTGGTGGGGAGCTGGGGGTCAGAGGGACCCCTATGGGGTCAGCTGCCCCAACTGCATTGCGTGTGGTACTATGCTGAGTAGTCTGAGCACTTGCACTTCACACCCTCTCTCCTGCCCGCCCCAGCAACATGGTTTGGTCAAGAAGGCACAGGCAGAACAAGCTGCAAGGTCAGCTTCTGTTTCCCATGGAAGAGACACTGTTCTCAGCATGACAACCTAGGGCACAGATGCAACTGCCCTCCTCTCAACATGGATCCATGTGACTACGTGGGAGGAGCCCAGAGTGGCTGGGTGGGGCAGCCTCCTAGTGCAACCACACTGAGGAAAGGATGAAGGACTCAAGTCAAGTGGTCTAGCTCATGGCCAGTGACTGCCTGGGACTGTTTTAGTTCTGCTTTGCTATCTTGGAACAGGGGAAAATGGGTAAACAATATGGTAGCACTGTAAAATCCGTATCCTGCATGACTGCAGGGGACTGCTGTGCCTGAGGACCAGTGGCTATCCATTTCAGAGGGCAGCTAGGCCCTTGACAGGTGGGCTAGGTTCTGTTCCTGGGCTGGAGGAGAGAAAGATGATCCTGGGTTGGGGCAGGGGAAGAGAGAGGCTTTCAGGCGACTCTGTCAGGCTTGTACCTCCCAACTTCTGCAGACACCAGCTGGCTGGGGGAGGGGAAAGACAGATGGGCAGGCAGACCAAAGAAAGGGCCTGTTGGGTGGAGGAAAATGGTGCAAGTCTGCTGGAAGAAGCCTTTCTGGGTTCAAAGAAATTAATTTAGAAAGATTCCCTTACGAAAATAGTCACTGGCAAAGCCTCACCTATTTATACCACCGGCCAAGGTCACCATCAGCAGCCAGGGCTGAATCACCAGACACAAACGTGGCCACTGGATGTGTGGGAAGGTCCCTAAAAGCCCACGGGAGCGGCTGAGCCAGGGCAAAGGCAGTGCTGGCATGGAGTGCCAGCCTTACATGAGGCTTTCACTTACCGAAATAATTCCTGAAAAGGTGGTTCTCAAATGAATTAATGCAATCATATTTTCCTAGTGAATCACATTTTTAAAACTAGAGATTGATTGGGAAGGAGTGCTCTCCTCTCACCAAAGGCACCAAAAAATAGTGACTGTAAGACCAAGTAAGATTCCTACTTGGTTTAGCAAATGCTAAAATGTCACTCATTTCAAAGGCTATTATTAATACCTATAATAGACACAAATGTCAGCAAAGATGTCTCTGCCTGGTATGGGTAAGGACTGTGCACCAGGTCTTGTGGGCTGCTGGCCTGGTTCTTTAAGCACTATCTGGGTTTTGATCAGCTCTGCCTGCCTATTGCCAGCAGAAGCCAGCCCAGTGGCCTCTGAGTACTGCTTTTCAACTCTGCATTTATAAGCTGAAAGCTATAGGCTGGGTGGAACTGGATCATAACTGCTTATTTAACTAACTTGAAAAAATATTTAATAAGAGTTTTAATAAGATATGAAGAGTGAAGGTATTTCAAGCTCCCTGAAAAGTTAAAGGCCTGGATGATCCAAGGGTTGTTATTTTAAACTCTGATTTTTGCTTGCTTCTGTCTGAAAATACAGCATTTCCTTTAGCTACAACACAGGATCTATGTGGGGAAAGCCTGCCTCCTCCTTTGTTCTCATCTGCAGCATGCTGGTCACCAGGAACATAATCACGCCCCTGAATGTGCCTGCTCCCACAGGGCAGATCCTGCGTGCTCAGCTTGTGAAGTCAAGGCAATGCGGCTCAGTGCCTGTTTGATACTGGCTGTGCTAAACATCTGCATTGTCTGTGACCACAGACACAGCTACAGAACTGGGGATCAGGAGCTCAAAACATGTGGTGTGTCTCAGATGCAGTCTCCTCAGGACTGGGCCCACCATGGGGTCTGCCTCAACTAGGGAAGCTTTTCCTGGTGAAACTTGCCTTAGCCCAGAAGCTTTGTAGTGTCAAAATAACACTTTTTTTAAAAAATTAAGAAACAGGCTGGGTGTGGTGGAAAATGTCTATAATCTCAGCACTTAGGAGGCTGAGGCAGGAGGGTCATTGCGAGTTTGAGACCAGCTCAAGGCCAACCTGAACTGCATAGCAAGACCCTGTCTCAAAAAGACAAAAACAAACAAACAAAAATACTTTTTTGTTTCAATTGCAATTAGTCAAGCTGGGGCAGAACCTGCTACTTCCCTTCTTTTCCCTGCGGGGCTCTGCATTTTTCTGTGAATGTGGTACAGGGCCATACAAAAAGACAGTCTTCCACAGTGTGCCTGCTGCGCTGCTCCCTGCGGCCAAGGGACTTGCTCCTGGCCAGTGTGAGTACCTTTGTGAACTTCGAGGTCATGGTCTTTCCAAGGGAAGACTTCCCTCTGCTTCTCTTTTCCCCTTCCTGTATTTCAGAGCACAGAGTGGTGGAGCCACCTTGGACAGCCTCTGGGCCTTTTTAACTCTGGGGTCCTAAGACCTGCATGGATTCCAAGCATGGGAATCACATATACATAAATCTGGATGGGAAGAAAACCATAACTTGATTTTTGCTTGCTTCTGTCTGAAAATACAGCATTTCCTTTAGCTACAACACAGGAAACAAAGCACAATGCTACTAGCAGTGTCCATGATATTCTCACCAACAAAATGGCAGGTATTCTCCTGCTGCATCATGCTTGTGAACTATCTTAAATACTCATTACTACTTCACTAGAAGTAGTAATTAAATAATGATTTGATACATTACAGCAGTACATAGGGCCAGCCAGATAGCTCAGCAGACTAAAGTGCCTTCCTGCTTAGGCAGAGCATAGTGGCTGGAGTTTGATCCCTGGCATGCTGTGCTGGCCCTGTCCCTGGGGCACGCTGAGACAGGGATTAAGACTAGGTGTGGTGGTGCGTTCCTATAATCCCAGGGCTTGGGAGACTGATAACAGGAGAATCACTATGAGTCAGATCTACATAGTGAGACCCTGTGCCAAATACATAAAAAAAAGTACTTATTAGTATGTCACAAATTTGGGTTCTTAAAAGTGATAAATATTTTGGTGTAATTCAACATAATTAATTTCCTTTGAAAATATGTATTAGTTTTTAAAATTTTTTATTCATTTTAATGAGAAAAAATAGCAATGAAACAGTCTCAAAACAGATTAGTAGGACAGTTATAATAATACATTGCATATTGTTGTCTCCATAGTAGTTATTCAAAGGATAAGATGCAGATATGATATCTTGTCTAAACAATGTTAGTATAAACCTTTCTTCTCATTGAACTAAGAGGAAGTAGCTGTATATCTATAAAGCAATTGGTTTTTAACCTCAACTTTATACATTCAAGAATATATTTGGGTGCATAACATGTCTACCAAACCCCTCCCCTATTATTTCTTGTTTTATGGAGACCAGGTTGACCTCAAACTCATGGTGATCCTCCTGTCTCAGCCTCCTGAGTGCTGGGATTATAGGTGTGTACCAGTGTGCCTGGCTTATAATGCTGTGGGTTTTAACTTGCACCTTTAAGAACTTAATTTTGTGAAGTGGACCCGGGCTTCAACATGCTGCCAAAGGGACTCACGATGCAAACCACACTGTCATCTCTTGCCTTGGGAATGGCAAGGCCATAACATGACAAATGTCCAGGTCTGTGGGTGGCCTTCTCAGTTACAGTCCTCTGGGCTGGTTCTGGACCATGCCTCTGGTTCTGGACCAGCCAAGTGGCAAGAAGCTTTCAAGATCTGCCAGCACAATGAAGGAAACCAACATTTCATTTAGTTTTAATGAACATAAATTGAAATACCCACATGTGTCTGATGGCTACCATACTGTAGAGCACTCCTCTAGCCAGTCACTGAGGGAGAAACACACTTCTATCTTGTCTGAACTATTGTACTTTGGGGTTTCTCTTGTATGGTATCCTAGTGTATACTTTAACTAATACATATGTCTATATGACAATAAATAGAAAAAAAAAGAAGGCACATTTGTAGAGAAGATCTCAACAAACCTTAAAAAAAAATTTAGACACAGATGGGTCTAGGCATTTTCTGTTTACAAAGCTTTCCAGGGTGTGTGATTTTACCTGATACCACTAATCACTCTGTGAGGATGACTGCCCCAGTTCACTCTTAAAATGGCTAAATGACTTTGCTGATGTCCCCAAGATGCCAGCCACAAGCAACTCTGGCTCTAACCATCACATGATGTATCTTCCTATAACCACCTCCAGGGTGCAGCCAAAAGTGGGCAGACACTACAAAGCCCAAGAATTTGGCTCTCAGGACTCAGATTATCTCTCACTCCCCTGGGACTGAAGTCTGTCTGCAAAGTCTTTTTTCTGGCCTTAAGGAGACTGGGTCCTGAAGATACCTGAATTTCTCTAATCCGAGGCCAAATTCTTCTTTTTCTGTAGCCTGTTAAGCTACAAGGACTCTTAGAGGGGAAGTGGTGGTTAGAAGACTTGTGAAATCCTAGGTGGGACTCACAAAAGACACCGCCTTCTCAGCCAACATGACTGCAACGGTCACTTCAGGATCAGCTTACTCTTTCTTTGCGACATTATATACAGAGTAATACTACTGCAGAACAATGACTGAGGATAGCTACAATTCTATCATGAGTGAAAGGACAATGTCCCTTCATGCTAAATACAGGCAGCAGAGGAGGAGATGCTGGTGCTTACGTGGGTCCCTGCTGTGGGGCAGGCTCCCTCACAGCATCCTGCTTCCAGCAGTCTCTACCTGTGAGCACAGCCAGTCCCACAAAACTCCTATTCAGCTTAAAAATAACCTGTTCAGTTCTGCAGTAGCCTCTTTTTTTTCTGTCTTTTTGAGAAGTTTTCACTTGATAAGTTATATATTAGCTTCCTTTCCTTTCCTTTCCTTTCCTTTCCTTTCCTTTCCTTTCCTTTCCTTTCCTTTCCTTTCCTTTCCTTTCCTTTCCTTTCCTTTCCTTTCCTTTCCTTTCCTTACTTTCCTTTACTTTTTACTTTCCTTTCCTTTACATTAACTGGGGATTGAACTTAGGCCCTTGCGCTTGGTAGGGAACTACTTATTCCACTGAGCCATCTCCCTGGCCCTATAAAATTAAAAAAGTCAAATAATTCTAAGGCTTGTTTTGAAAAATAGCATTTCCCCAACTTCCATGCTCCATAGCAACTCAACGCTTTTAAAATATTTACCTCTGTATTAAGAAAATGTCTGGGCTTGAGGATATAGTTCAGTGGTACAGCATCTGCTTGTCAAGTGCGAGGCCCTGGGTTTGATTTCGGGTACTCCCCTCCCCCAAGAAAATCCTCCAAAATATTATGTTTGTATCTTTATTTCTTGACTATCTGGTGTTTCTGAGACTCAGTCAGATATATCAGTTTCCACTTTACTTGGGTAAAGGAGGATTTAGTACACTTTCACTGTCACATCCCCACAATTGCAAAATCACATTTTCCCATCCTTCGACCTAGCTGTAACTGTGGTGACAGCATCATCTGGTGTGGACATTATTGGAGCTCCTCTCCAACTGCTCTAGCTAGAGGAGCTTTGGAGCATACTATGATCACAGTGCTTTCCAGTTGTCTTTGTTGTGCCAGGAATGAGCCGGGGGCCCTGTACACAGCAGGTAAGCATCTACTGCTGAACTCTATCTAGCCCCTGCCACTTTTTCCTTTTTTGGTTATTTGTAGACAAGAACTCACTTTGTGGCCCACACTGGCCTTGAACTAATGATGATCCCCCTGACTCAGCCCCCTGAGTGCTGAGATTATACAGAAGTGCCACCATGTTCAGCCAACTGTTTCCTTCTTGTGTCACACAATTTTCACTGCCTTAAACTGTCTTTTACTTGTTGCTGTCTCTGTTGCCCCAGACCTAATAATGATGCAGCCCCAAAGTGCGCCTTGGCCTACCTGCTCACACATGTCAGGCGTTCAGCACTTTCATCCTCACCACACCAGCCAGGTCCAGGCCCGGCCCCCTTGCCTCAGTGTCCAGACAATGCCCTCTACTGCACCCTGGGCTGCCCAGCAGCTTTCTCCCTGGTGGCTTTCTAACTCTTCAGTGGTTTGAAGTGGAGGATCACAAGTAGAGCTCATGTGCTCAAGGGTGGCTAAAAAGACCTTTTTATTCTCTTTTCATCCGCAAATCATAGTTTGGCTACACTGAGAACTGAAGATTAGAATAACCTCCTTCCAGGTCAGGGGCCATTGCCCCTTCCCTTCAAGACAGTTATTCCGATGCCTAAGGGAGTTCTTCTCTCTGCTCTCCTTTGCCCTCCTCCCTTTCTGCTGGGGACTGGATCCAGGAAGTGCTGAGCTATGTCTGCAGCCCTTTTTATTCTTAATTAATTTCAAAACATGCTCTTGCTCAACTGCCCAGGCTAGCCTCAAGCTCAAAATCCACTCACTGTTGTCTCCCGAGGAGCTGGGATTACAGGCCTGTACCACCATGCCTAGCAAACAATTTTCAGTTTTAGCCAAAAAAATTATTTTTTTCCTTTTGGTTTATTTTGAAGCAGGATCTTGCTATGCTGCCCAGGCTGGTCTCAAATTCCTGGGCTCAAGTGGCCCTCCTGCCTCTCTCCTGAGTAGTTTGGGTTAGAGGTATGTGTCACTGTGGTTGTCTTCAAAATATGTCTCATTTCTGAGTCTTTGTAGATGACCTCTTTTTTTTTTTTTTCCTTTAAGTTGTCTCTTTATTTCAGTTCTGAAAGTCATCCTGAGGAGCTTTGGTGCTGGTTGATCTTCATTCACTGGCTGAAGTAGACTCCTCAGGTCTAGAACCTGGGGTGTCTCAATGCTAGGAGCTTTTCTTTAATCCCTTCTTTATTTTCTCTGACCTGAAACTATTGTTTGGATGTTGCACTCCTAGCTTTGTCTACTAACTTACTTAACTTTTTCTTGCCAGTATTTCATTTCTTTGTCCTTTTGCTCTGGTTCCTAGAATATTCTGAGATTTGTCAGAATATTTCTATTGGATACCTCTTTATGGAGCACGTTAGCTCCCAAATCACAATGTCTCCTTCACCTTCCTAAGGACATGGAGATGATGCAGTTCTTTTGGAATCTATATATCTTCCTGTTCTCCCACTGTCTGTCTCATTTGCCTATAGGGTATTTTTTTTTTTTTTTTCCTGGTGAGCTTGGTTTCTGCTCCTGCCAAGGAGGAGGAGCTGTAGTCTCTAGAACCTTCTCTGCAGAGCCAGGTGACAGTGTCACAGAGGCAGTGTCACCTCCTCATGGGCTGGCTGTGGGCTGTCTGCCGGAGGGTGTTCCAGCCCCTCAACTTGTGCCCTAGGAGCCTGGTGGGTAAGTTCTGAAGCCCTAGCACTGTGTATGGCTGAGGACCCTGCTCCTAACTGCAAAGTCTTGAAGAGCTAGGACTCTATAGAAGATGCCTGCTCTCTCTGCTGGCTGGTCCAGACTAACTTTCCTATTGTCCATCTTCCCGATTTCAATTTTTTTTTATTGCTGTTGTTTAATCTCCCCATCTTACTGTTTTTGAGTTCATTTTGGAAATTGAATTTATTTTTTAGACAGGGTCTCAATACACATTTCAGGTTGGTTTTGAATTCACTATGTAGCCCAGGCTGGCCTCAAACTCATGGTCATCCTTCCACGTCAGCTTCTAGAGTGCTGGGATTACAGGTATATGCTAGCTCATCTGATTCAACTGTCTTAAGAGTTTTTAAGATACATCATTCCTATCATTTTAGGAGGCTTCAGGAGGGCTAAAAATTAAAATGCATGTGCCTGGTCATAATTATTTTTTTAGTAACATAGTCACATGGCTCATGATACAATAGAAAGAGAAGAAACAAAATCTCCCTCACTGCCTTAACCCCTGTACTAGAAGAAACCTGTGTTTGCAACTTCTGATGTCCTTGTGCTGCAGTCAGCCTGTTTGCATCCTTTTACACTTGGCTCTGTTGTTCCAGTACCCAGTATGCTGTGCTCAGGGCTTCTTGAGGAAACAGATGTGAAATGAAGGGGCCTGGCTCTTCAGGATTGAAACGACTAGTAGTTTGTTCTTCGTCATGGTCTCCTTCCCTGCCCTTTCCTGTCTAGAGCAGCCCTGCATGGCCTCAAGGAGCAATCTCAGAAGCAGCTGTTCCACCTGCTTTAAAACTGCTCTATGAGAAGGCACCAACACCCCGTTCTCACTGGGTGTGAATGGAGTAATTACCATTCTTCCTCGGAAGTGGCTGAGTTTTCACAGGAGATAAAATTTAAGGGCAAAGAAATTAAACTCTCATGGATGTCATTGTAAGAGTCAGCCAGAGGAGCAGCTCTGTTTTGCCAAGATATGCTGTGCGTAGGACCAGGCAGACCAGGAAAACAGGGTCAGGCCGGGGCAGATGCTCAACACAAGATAAATTCCACACCAAGGGAAGAGGAAAGAGCTGCCTCCTGACAGAGTGCACAATAAAGCTAACGTGCCAATCAAAACATTCTCATATTCAAGATGCTACTAAAATAGAGAGAACCATTTTCTATCTAAGTGATAAAGATGCCCGAGGCCTATGTGTTGGGAAACATTACAGATTAATAAGGGTACAATGGAGTAATCTTACAGAATTACAGAATGAAAATATTCACACATTTTGTCTTTGAAAATGAATATCCAGAACTGAGTGTGGTGGACTGGGCCTGTAATCCCAAGTGCAGGGATTAATCATAATGACACTCTGTCTCAACCCAAAAAAGAAATTCCACAGACCAAGACAGTGAAATGCTGACATGCAAAAGATCTATCACCCTTATCTTCCTGCCATAGACAACAATAAAAACAACAACAAAAAAAACCTTGAGAAAATACATAACATCACCACAACCAGGTACTGGAGATAGGAGAGGTGATACTCCAGCAGCACTTGGGCATTGCTGATATTCTCTTGGGTGCCAACAAGTATGAAAGGAACCATTTCCTCCTCCTTGGGGTTCTTCTTGTCATTATTACTTTCACCATGGAACCTCACCACACCAGTTTATCCACAATCTCCTGGATAACTTTTCTGCTTCTTCTAATCCCTTTGCCAACCAGGTTCCTGGGCACTGATACAGAGTCTTTAGAAAACCCTGGGTAGCTTGGGCCTGCTGGCATGCCACAGAAGTCTCCCTACAGAGCTTGAAAGTGCAGGGCTCTTCACCCAACTCAATGGTGGTCACTCCAGGTACTTTTTGAGCCGGCTGAATGTTGGCACCATGAGATTCAACTGCCAGACCCATCAGTTCACCATGAACTCCGTCTGGAATGCTGCTGCCAACTGCTTGCTAGATTTAAAGTTCAGTAGCTTCTTTATTGTGGGATATGAGGAGCAGTTTGGTTTGGAGGCTTTAAAACTGCATATCACATTGAATTTTTGATATAATCAGGTGTGAAAGAATGGGATAAGTAAGCAGCTACACTCTTGGTTCACTGATAAGAGATATCTGCTAAAATAATATCTGTAAATATAATATCATGTATGTACCTTGTACAATACCAAAACGTTGTGGGGACAGTTTGCAATGTATTAATTTATCGAATCTGTATGGTTAAGGTGTCTTGAAACTGATTGACATTTGTATTTCAATAAAAAAATTAAAAAAAAATAAATAAAAACCCAAAAAAAACCCCTGCACATCACCTGGCAGAGATGCCTGTTTCACAGGGGCTTCTGTGGTTGACAAAATAAAGAGCTATCAATGCTTTCTTGAATTCTTTATGGATATTTTCATTAGAGCAACTGCAGAGAAGAATAAATATTCAGAAGGCAGACTGCAGTGAAAGGTTCAGGAGAGAAACAATCTAAAATTTTTTAAATCGAATAAACTTGGGGTTCAAGTTTGTTGTGGTTCATGTGCTCATTCAAAGAACAGCAGCAACAACTTGAGATATAAAAAAACTGATACAGTTCCAGGATTACCTAATGGGTGGTTATGAACAGACACTGGCTGGAATCAGGAACAAAAGAACAGTTTGAGGGTTTAAACAGGAACTTAGGTGCTATGAATGCACTTCTATACCACATGAAACCTAAAGTGAAAACATAGCAAGGCACAGGCCTTGCTTCAATTCCCTACCATCCAAAGCTGCTGAGTCCATTCCTAAACTCTGGGGTCTTTCACACCTATGTGGAATATCTGAAGTATTAGTTTACAAAGTCACAAAGTAAAACACTAAAGAGAGGCAAGGCCAGCTCATGTTCCTGCTAAAGTAGTTTAACACACTTACATGGTGGTTGACAATGTCACTTTTTAAAATTCAGCTTCAAGCCGGGCGTGGTGGCGCATGCCTGTAATCCCAGCACTCGGGAGGCTGAGGCAGGAGGATTGTTGCGAGTTCGAGACCAGCCTGAGCTACAAAGTGAGCTCGAGGCCAGCCTGAACTGCATAGTGAGACCCTGTCTCAAAAAGACAAAAAAAAAAAAAAAAAAAAAAAAAAAAAAAAAAAAAAAAAAAAAC